>PVJA010016863.1:0-24491 GCA_004027025.1 Myocastor coypus
TTAAAGCAACTTGGATAACTGTGGTGTTGATTTCTGCTGGCCTGCTGAACGGAGCAGTGAATGCTTAGATTCTTTTGTTCTTTTTAATTTCTTCTGACTTTTTTTTCACCGAGTTTGCCTGCTTATGTCTGGAAATCTAAACAACTAATTGGAAGACAACATTAATGCAGCATAACAACCATGGTTGAGCCCTTAAATTCTGTATCATTTTTAATGTTTTTAAAACTTTTCAAATTCTCTTTAAAAATAAAAATGTAGTTTGGTCTCCTGTCTCAATCAGTTCATTGCTTACTTATGTAGCACAGATAAGTAAGGTACGGCACAATGCTTTGTGTACAACAATCTCTGTATCTTCTTCTTCTATGCCCCTTATCAAATTTATGCTCTTTATACAAATCCAGCCATCGCAACTTTGGTTATAAACACCTCCTTTTTTCAGTGACTGTGTTTGTAAATCTAGGGCTCTAAAATGACAAGTACTATTTTTTTCTTTAATGCATTTGGTATGGGGTCTCATTACACAAATCAGACTCACAGGGAACCTCCTGTTTCAGCCTCCCCAACACTGGGATTACTATAGGCGTGCACTACTATGCCAGGACTCTGTGGCCGGCTCAGCATATCCGGGGGTGGGTCCAGTGTGGCATCAAACCTCAGTCCCTGAGCTTGCCTAAGCAAGTGTTTAGTCCACTGAGCTATTTCGCCGGCCTGCCAAGAACTTTTTATCCCCTCTTTTATCTTTACTCCTGGGTCCCATCCATTCCTAAACCACATTTTTCTTTGCTTTACGAAACATCGCCTAAGATGACAAAGACGTTCCATAGCTCTTTTTGTGCTTCTCGATACTTCCAGTCTAAAAAAGTGGATGCATTATTTCACCTGTCCCGGACAAGCTGCTCCTCAGGTTGTTTATCTGCCCTTAGGAGAACGGATCCAGAAGGCAGTCTCCTTCAAGCTGAAGGTTCAGGTAACACAAATGCGTTAGGCTCCAGAGGTCACGCATGTGTCGCAGTTCTGTCCCGGCGAGAACACGCCCCTGGATGGCCATCCCCGCTAACGACAACGCGTCTCTCCAGGGGAAACCCGGGGGCCAATCCTGTGCGGTGAGCCCCTCCCCCAGCTGTGCGGCCGGCCCTAGGATGGAGCCCCTGACTCTGGCATCCATGCTGTCCCCCTCTTCCGTTTTCACCTCCCTCCTGCGCTCCCACATCACCAGGCAGTCACTACCTGTGATCTCAGAGTGACGCCCGCTGTGGGCGTTCTTCGAGACTGGCCTGCGCATGTTCCTGACTTCAATGCCTGCTTACTGGTGTGAGCATGCTGGGGCCTGGGGGCTGCTTGCCTTCTTTTTTACAAAAGTTACAATAAAACTCTAAAGGAAAGGGCTGGCGAGAGAGTTCAGCTGATGACACAAGGAACAGGGTTCCATTCCCGGTCGTGAATGCGACGCTGACCCCACCCCTGGGGTGTGCTGAGCCAGCGACAGAGTCCAGGCCTGGTGGCGCACACCTGTAATACCAGCGCTGGGAGGCTGAAAACAGGAGGATTGCCATGAATCCGAACTGCAGAGTGAGACCCTGTGCCAAACACACATAAGAAAAACAAAACAACCCAAAGGAAGCTTCATTACTTATCTGGATAAACTCTTCCTTACGTGCTTCCTGCGCAACCTGAGGGCTTCTCCTCAGTCAGCGTAGCGCAGGCAAACCAACCGTTTGTACACCCAGCTTCAAGCGTATAATTTAGAATCTGATAAAGTTGCCAGTAATTGCGCCACCTTTTATTTTTACCCACAGTAGCTGCTTCCACATCTGGAATTTTCTTTGGCGTTTTTCCTTTGTAAAGCCCAAGGAGAACGCCTGCGCGTTTGGAGCTTGGCCACCAGCGGCACTCACGGACCCCGCCACAGGGGGCGCTGTTTCACCTCACAAGTGCATCCCCTTGGAAATAATAAAGGACAGCTCTGCTCCTAAGGTTTCTAATCACAGGTCCACTAAAAACATCCCCACGGGTGTCTCCAGCCCGTTTCCATGCACTCTCTTCCCATGGACCCCACTTTGAGCCCTCTACAGCTCTTGCATTTTAGTTCCAGAAATTTCTGTCAGCACATTTTTCCTTTCACGGAAAGAGAAGACAGTCACACACTTCAAACTCTGCTCCCACCATAGGAGAAAACCTCAAGCAGAAAGCTCGCTCGACTGCTCAGCGAACAGCTCGCAGTCACCTACAGTGGTTTTCCTCGCCTGCCCCGAAATGTGAGCAGGTGCGTGTCGGCAACGAGGAACCTGGGACCCGAGGCCAAGGGGTTTCCGTGAGCGACATCTCTTCAAGCTCCTGGGGCCGGAACCCCCGGCTCTTTTCCCATTTGCAGCCCAGTTGTCACGGCTGGCTGGCTGCCGGCGGAGCCCAAGCACCCTTTCCTGGAGAGCTCTCATGTGGCTTCCGGTGGACTCCAAGCAGGAATGGCCCCAACATTCTCCCGGCCTCTCTGTGCTCCACTGTGACCACTGGGCCACCAGCTGTTTCCCTCTGGGCGTCCATGGGGTGACGTTGCCAGGAGCCAGGGGCTGCTTGCTCTTCCTGGGTCGCAATGCCTCTTAACTTCCTGAGTCGCTATTCGTAATCTTGCTCTCTCTTCTCCAAGATGGCATGTGGAGGCTTGGGACGATGTACCCCTCGCAACCCATCCCCCAAGCCACACATCGCTCTCTCCTGCGGTGGCGCGCCGCTGCGCAGGAGAGCACGCGCATTTCCTTGCTACAAGGCGATTTAGTACAGTTAACAATATCGTGTTATACATTTCCAAACAGCTAGAAGGCTCCTAAACGTTCACACCCAAAGAAATGATTCACGTTTGAGATGACAGATAAGTTAAATGTGTTGAACTGATCACCACACAATATATGCTTATACTGAAACATCACACTGTGCTCCGCACACACTTATATTATACACACGTAACGATGTGTTAGGTAAAAATTAAAAATCGTGGCCCCTTGCAGGCGCACTCTGCACTGGCCTGAGCACCAGCCAGGGTGCTGGGAGACCCGTCAGGCTCTTCCAAGGAGGAAGAGCTTGCGTGGGCTCCACACAAAAGGTCCAACCGCCTCTCACATCACCACACTGAGGTCCACCCTCCGGGACATGAGTCCTTAGGCACACACTCACACTATGTCTGCACTACAGAAGAGCTGAGTGAGAGCTTTTCAGGAGCACAGAGGATGCAAGAGTTCGACCTGAGGCACGGGGCTTGCTCAGCCCCTCCTAGACCTTCAGAGTCCTTCATTACCATGTCTCCTGGTTCATAGGGACAAATTTTAGGGTGATAGAGGTCCCTGATGATGTTTCCCTTGTAGAACTCAGAGTTCAGTAGGGTAAATATCAACCAGAAGTGGAGGCCTAATGATACTGACTTGGAAATAAGTCATCAGCTGAAGAAAACAACAATCCTGGCCCCTGAGGACAGTGCTGGCTGCGCTTCCCCTGTGTGAATCTGTTCCTTCCAGACGGCTCACAGCTCATGGATCTTGGTGTGCACTTAGGACGCACACAGTGAGCCAGTCATGATCCCTGCACTTATGCTTCTTCTCTGATTCTTGTTTCTCAGTCTGCATCTCCGATGCCTGTGTCTGTGGTCACACTGCAGTGTGGGGCCAGGGCCCAGGGGCCGAGCGTGAGCCGAGGAGGTGAAGCAGACCTTACCTTTTTGTACAGACTCCTCAGATCTCGGTACTGCCACATGCTGTTGAGGACCTGAGATGCAGCCTTGACCACTTTCGGGGAGTGTCTGACAGAGAGAAGATGGGAACGAGATGGTGAGTGGCACTCGGGCTGCACGGACAGCGGCTTGCCCAGGCACAGCAGCATCCCCCTCCCCACCCACCCTGGCTCTCTGGCTCTTCTCAGCGGGGGAGGGCAGAACACCGACCTGTCACCTTGCGTCTCTGCTACTATCTGCGTACAGTTAGGGTGAGAGACAGAAAGATACTGCAGCTTGGCAATGAATTTCTTAAAATTCCTACCTGGAAATTCTTTATTTTTGTGGCTTCACTACCATCTACACCATTGTGCAGCTGCCACTGACTGACAGTGTGGTCCATGTGAGGGGCCAGCTCACTTATGCTGTGACACTAGGGAGCCATGGCTTTGGGGACCATGCGTTCCCAGGAGGCAACTGCTGCTCAGCATTCCCACTGCAGCATGAAGAACCTAGACGTAGCAGGTGCACCAGAATAGCCCTGATGCCCTTGACCTGAAAAGCACGCAGGTGGCACAAGGGTCAGGCTGAGGCTGGACCTGAGTCTGAGCAAATGCTCACCCCAGGGCACAAGTTTTATGGTGACGCTGTGCAGTACCCATGCGTGGCCCCTCAGCTGGTGGCCACGCTGCTGGTTCTGTGTATTTGTGACTTAGAGCAACTCAGTCCAATGCCTCAACCATTCAGTGAATGGCAACAGAAACTCTCGGTCATTGTTTCTGAGATGAAAATCAGTGCTGGCTTTATTAATTATATGAAGTATTTGTTAAAAAAAAAAAAAAAAGAAAAAAAACCCACACAGTTCCCATAAGTCTCATTATGTTTTCCCTAGGGAAGATTAGCTCTATTAAGGTAATATTATTTTATTTCACTCCAATAAATGGTTGTGAAGTTAGTTCAAATTTTATGATAGTATCAAGCTCCAAATGTAATTTTAAATTCCTTTAACTGTAGAACTTTTCTTGCATACAGATAAAGGTACATTGTATTCTCACACAAGCAATGCAGAACCAAGTTGAAGCAGTCTGTCTTGCTGTATTTTATCACTGTTAGCTAGAGATTTGCCTGGGATGGTGCCCCCATGATCCCGGAGGAGCCTCCATTCCTATTCGGGCAGTGAGGGTGGACTTGAGAAAACTTAACATGAAAAATTTTTCTGTCACCGTGCAAAATTTTTTTTTTGTTTCTCTTTCCTGTTTAGCTACAAAATAGAAAGAGGATCAATGTGGAATGAATAGCAGGTTTTAACCTCTCAGTTAAAACGCCAATATATCAGAGCAGTATAATGGCGCGTGAAGGGCAAAGAAACTTTCTTTTGTTTCTACACTTTAATTTTGATCTGTCCATGGGACCAGTTTTAGAAAACCTTCCATGGGGAAAAAAAAAAAAAAGTAACTGCGGACTTGAAGGACTCAAGCAATTGAGTCTTTCTAATGTGACGAGCAATTGTAACCCAAACCACACAACACTTCTTTCCTGGAAAGCAACATTTGAGACTGTTAATAGCTTTCTGTCTTTGGACCAAATACGGTGACACTGTCAGCAATATTTCCTGCATAACTGTTCAAAAAATGCACTCTCAAAACAGATAGACATGATAGGATGTCTATAACAGGTATTTAAAATAATGGGGGAAAGAATAAGTTATCAAGACTTTGGGGCCAGGGAGATAGCTCAGTGGCTTAAGCACCTGCCTGGGAAGGGCAAGGTCCTGAGTTCAATCCCTGGTTTAAAAAAAAAAAAAAAAAAAAAGAAAAAAAAGACTACAATGGTGAGCACGAGAGTCCTGTGAATTAATAACAATCACACAAGGCTCCATCTTCACTGGATAGCCACCTTGGGCTGAAGGTGACCGCTGCTGTGATTCCTTACTGATGTTCAACACAGCCTTCCAGGCACAGGGTCCCAGTACCACAGTGAGCTGTGCAGTGCCCACACTGTGACCATCAATTCTCCAGTGTGATTCATTAAGAACACTGCATGTCTAGCCCGGCATTTGTTCAGAAATCAAATATACGAGGACGTTAACAGGGGGAGCCGCACCTAGCCATATATTTTCTTTCCACTTCCGCTTTCTAATTCTGTCTCAAGGAATAAAAAAATCCAGTATGAAATGAACTTATTTTTGGAAGTAATCAGTTAAGAGCAATGTAGAGTGGACATATTTGTAAGCATTTGATTAATTAACTAGAATGACTTGACAGCTCTACCACTTCCGGTTGCTGAGTCATCCCTGATTTCAAAAATTCTATTTTCAATAAGGGATTTTCATCTTATTAAAATATTTCTCAAAGGTCATGGGAATCTCAATGCTTATGCCCATAGAGAATTGTATGTGATGTGATGAGTCTTATGGTAAGATTTGGAATGGTTTTCTTGGTTAATTTTATTTATTTATTTTTGCAGGACTGGAGTTCAAACTCACGAACTTGCACCTGCCGGGTGCACTTGCGCTTGCACCAGGCAGGCACTTGTGCCATGGATCTATCTCCTCAGCCCCTGATTAATTTAAAAGTGGGAAAAGCAATCACCAAACTGAAGAATACATAGGAAGTGAGCAGTTGTCAAAACCTGTTCTGGTCTTCATATAAGTATATAAAAAAGAGAAAAAGACCATGGGGAAATGGAGCCCATTAACTAAGTAGAAGAAGCGGAACTAGAAAGATGCTTCGTTTAATCGTGTTCATCACTTCTTATTAAACGCCCAAATTCAGGCTTTTGACATCAGAAAAGTACATCTGCTCTATAAAAAAATCTTTTAGTCAAATTACATGATATTTATGAGATCGTCTGCAGTAAAAAAAAACCTCTTGCCATCAACAGCAATAAAGTTTGGACGCGATCTGGCAGGGTCATTTCTGGATAAGACACAGGAGGAACACTACCATATTTCATAGACTTCTTCTTCCAATGGTTTTAAACCAATCTCGCCAAACGGTTTTCTGGGAGCACCAGAAGGGTGGAGGCCACTTCTCTCTGTGAGGCTCCCCTAGTGATGCTTAGTGCCCGGCGAAGTCACAAAGCTGAGAAGCATTCGTGCACGCCACACACTTCTCAGATCTCTTGGGTTAACACTCAGAGAAAGTACTGGAATCTCTGACTGTCCAGAGCGTGTGGTGGACTGCTGGCTTACTACGTGTCTGTGCATTCAGGCTTTATGAAGTATCCCTGCTCAATGCTCAAAGCAAGTAAGCACTTAATGAGGAGCTCAAAGGTTTACTGAAGGTATATAACAGGAGCACTGAGGAGCTTCCAGGAGGCAAAATTTAATTAAGGTTAGTGAAGGTTTCTGTAGAAACTTGCAACTTATTTGATATACTAGTACCCTGGTTGAAGATACTTTTCCCCTTTATAGAGTGAGCTCTCTCTCTGTCAAGTCACACTGGAAGACATTCCCAGCAGTGTCAGCATGATGGAAGGCTTGTGCCAACTTATCTCTCTCCCTGCCATTCGTCCAAAGGCTCTCTTCTTCTGCTACTCCCTCCTTCCTACCTGGGACATTTCTAGTGATCCTTTCTGACTTCCTTTTTCTTTGAGACTTGATGGTTGAAAACTCTGGGAAGCATATTATAAAAGCCCCTCCTTCCTTTCTAGATTAGAAGCGATGACCACAGCGGCTTGCTAATTTAAACACTGGGCCCGAATCTCATAGCTATTTGGGTTAGAACTGCATTCTTTCTGAGTGCACCCCACTCTGCCTTCTGTGTGATGAGTTGCTACGCAGACCTGAAGGGACACAGAGCCAAAGAATGGGGCTCTACTAGCACATGCGCCTGCAGCCACAGAGGAACCATGGCAACCCGACAGCTTCCATATCCAGGCTAAGCTAGTTGTTGTTTCTTCCATGCGGAAGGGACACATCAGCACGAAGGCTGCGATGTTGAGGCTACCTGTGTAGGCTTGTACTTAGGTCTCTGAGACATGAATTATTTAGCAAGTCTTAAGCACCAATTAGATCAACTTTCATGGCTCATGGCAGGACTGTAATCCATTTTCTATTGGCCTTCTCTTGATTATGGGAACAAATGTTTTCCACAGTCAACAATGATGCCCACCATTAAGAAAGGTCGAGCATGCTTAGAACCAATTCTACCAATGAAGAAGAGCTAAAAAGTCATCGGGTAACTTACTTGTCTCCTTTGCTTTTGGAGATGCCGACCAACTTCTCAATGCCGCCAGCGTCCCGTAAGGCCTTAGCATTCTCCATGTTCTTGGTGATCACTTCATGCAAGGTGCAGCAGACTGCCGTCACAGTGTCGTCCGACATGGCCTTGCTGGCTGCGTTGTTGCTGTTGTTGCCCCCAGGAAGTCTGTGCACTAGGTCTCGCATGGCGTACTTGCCTTTGGAGGAGAAAACGAAGGGGAGAGATGAGGAAAGGCTAAGGTGGAGGAAGAGAGCACGGGGAGAGATGGGTAGAGGGCAAGGAAAGGTGAACTCAGGAGGCCACGAAAACGCGCAGCTTGTTGCTTTCCCAACACCGAACGTTCCTCACAGGGTGATTTCAAACGCACATCGCAGAGAAAATCCTACAGTTGTCCCCTGGTATCTACGGGCCTTGGATACCAGGAGCCTCCTCCCTCTGTGGTCTGCACCTCCCATGGGTGCTCAGCTCTCTTGTGTGAGTGGTACATGCATAGCTTTCCTCCGTTGTCATTCACTAGACTACTTCTAATAGTGAAACATGTGCATAGATGTTATTCTGTACTTCTGGGAACATAACAACCAGAGCCAGAAGTCTGTGCATGTGCAGTACCGGCACCATTTTTAAAGAGTATTTTTTGATTTGTAGCTGGTTGAATCCAAGGATGAAAAGCCCCTGGATGTGGAGGGCTGACTGTGTCTCCTTATAGAAAATGCCTGGGCCTTGGTGCTGGAGAGATGTGCGCTGACTCTCTGGGCAAGGTGGGCACAGATCCTAAGCCTCAGTGCTTTGCCAGTCTGGAATTCAAGAAAGATAAGGATACCTAATTTACAAGATTATTTTCAAGATTAAGTGAGCACATGCATGGAAAGCATTTGATGCGTAGTGATTATCAAAAACCCTGGGCTCAACAGATACTGTCACTAGTAAGTTCCTGATGGAGCTACCAAAGTCAAGAAAATGTCTAGCAAGCCTGACATAACCCTCAAAAACAGCTTCCCAACTAGTATGGCAGGATGTATGTTATACGGCAAGAGTCAAATCGCAGTATGTGGGAAAGTGATTGTGTGTGTGTGTGTGTGTGTGTGTGTGTGTGTGTGTGTGTGTGTGTGAGTTCTGACCTCTGCAAAGCAAGGAGAAACTGTACAAGTGGAGGAGATGAGCTTGACAAACACTACCCAGCAAGGCGTCCTCTGCATCCCGGTAACCTTGTCTCTCTGATGGAGTTTTATGGGATGGCTCTCCGATATATAACATTTACTAACGTGGCATGTTTTTCTTTGTGCGAATAATAAAACGCACTCCAACTCTGCATCCTTCATTCAGCTTCTCATTATTAATCTTGCTGCTCCCAATGGTAAGGCACTTCCTATGGCATATTTATAGTGTGTTTCTGGTATACAAAGCCCTGCTCGCCTCTGCTCCTTCAATCCACTTGTGGAGATGGGCAAATGGGCACCTGCGCCAAAGTTGGCTGTTCTTAACTTTTTTTTTTTTTTTTTTTTTTTTTTGAGTAGAATTGGAAACGAGACAAAGTTCGTTCCCTTGCTTGTGTCCCCGACCCCAGGTAGATATCTGGCGCTGGCTCCTAGGAGCTATTCGAGACATTTTACCTCCGGTGCACTCTAAGTGATAGCTCCTTCTGCTGTTGAATTCTCCAGTGTGCAGTGCCTGGGGGCAGGAAGAAGGACTTCTCGGGAGGAGGAAATGTCTTCATCATAGGCAGCAATAAATAAAACATGGGCCTTGTAATTTCGGTATCTGCTCCCATCCTATGTTTAGGTGGCTTATTTTAGCTTGGGTAGAACATGCTGTTTAAATCAGCACAAAAGCATCTTCACTGACTTGATGCTGGCGGAGGAAGGGCCTGCCAGCAGGGCCTGTCTGAAACCCTCCCAAGGTAGCAGGTTTATTTCCTAATGACAGCGCTTAAAGCGGTGTAGAGCAGACGCTCGTGCATGGATACGCCTCCGTGCACCTGGCTTTGACTGTCCGTCATGACAGCAGACTCAGCCCTGGCTAAGAGTTTGCCTCGGCTGCACCCAGCACGCGGCGACTCTGTCACCTCATTAAGTCCCCACGAGGAGTTAGAAGGCAAATTTGAACTGCACAGAGGTCACAAGAGGGTGTGTTCCTTTTTCTTTATCTTTATAAGGGAACCTATAGAGGAAGTACAGCCAGATTGAAAAAAAACCTCAGCCATTACACATCCGGGGACTTTGCCCTCTTGACTGGGTATAGAAGTTTGTTTTTGTGGCCGTGGATATTACCAAGGTTGAGAGGAAAAGTGAGGCCGGGGGAGGATTTGGCTGTGGCATTTCGTGTTTTGGGTTGCTGTTGTCACGAGTGCAATTTTGCGAGGTGAACCGGAACGTGCGGCTTCATCATGGGCTCCCTATCTGTGAGCCCTGAGTGGACCCAGATTCCCTGCAGCCTCCAGGTGGCGTGATGTGACCCCCCCATGGCAGCCCCCCCCAGTCTTGCCACTGCCCTGGAGACACCGTACAAGCACCGCCGCCCCCCGTGCGCCACTAGCGTGTGAAGGGCCAGGAGTCCTCAGTATGTTTGACTTCCCAAGCCTTGACTATTGGACAGATGCAACCTAAGTAGCTTATTCTTTACAGTACCAATGTTGTTCACTGACATTTCATAGCCGTGGGATACTTTCCACCTAAGTTACTCATCGAGCCGGGCTACACTGCAGTCTACATTTGTGATCCTCTGCAGGAAGGATCAAATCAAGTAAATTTTTCCCTAAGCAAGAAGACCTCTTGGCAAGGCTTGTTAATTGCTTTGAAAACATAATTTTTAAAAACCTTTGTGGACGTGCTGAGAAAGGATGTCTTCTTGCACTGGAATCTGAAACTTCACAGGAATTTTAGGGGGTGGCAAGGAAAGCTTTTTAGTTCTTTCCAAGTGTTTAGAGCCTTGAGACTAATCAGAGCCAAAAGGGAAAACATGGACCGCACAATAATGACAGCCCCACATGGCCTTGCTCAGCGTCCAGCATTGGTAGCTCGGGAAGGGTGGGAATTCATCCTACTGGACCAGGGTTGCTATGGCAACTTCTTGGAGGTGGACCTCTAGGATTGTTCTGTAGGCAGGGGAGGAGCACAATTAGGCTATTTTAAAAAGAGAATTCAGGTGTATGAAGAAGGAAAGTTTCAAACATCGGTGGAAATTACCAGCTCTGCTACTACTACCAGCGCAGTATGTCCCTATAACTGTTCCATGTCCCAGAGTTTCTTTTTGTCACGCACTTCTAATTGCTGGAAGAAGCCACACAGTTCTTCCTGTTACTCAGTAAGAATTTTGGTTCCCTTTTTTCTCTCAATGGACCACAGGCTTAAGAATTATCTCTGAGTAGGAGCTAATTCAAAGCTAAGCACCGCCAAGGTTGTCAAAGTGCTGATTCTGTTTTGTTTTGGAAAGAGGAATGGGTAGAGGTCAAACACTTTTAGGGTGAATCCGAGGGTGGCTTAATCTCTGGGGACCTGGTACGGGAACAAGCTGGAGGTTAGGCAGGGGCTTCAGGAGCTCAGCAGTGGCCTCCACGGTGTGACACTGTCCCTGGCTCAGCAAGCCCTGGGGATGGGGCCAGCGTGGCATGAGGGACAGGGGATCAAACTGTCTATCTTTTGAGTTGAATTTGGTTTAACTATAACAAAATGGGATGATACCACGGGAAAATTCTGGAGTGATTTGTGCCAGTGTTAACAGGTGTCTGGAGACCTGGATCCACACAATGTGGACCCGTGACAACAAGAGGTGGCCTTGGTGGTAACAACAGCAGAGCAGGCCTCATGGAGAGGCCCAAGATGCAGTGGGTGAGGGGAGTTGCGAGTGATAAGGGTCTGGGAACCGAGCTTCAAAGGCTCAGGCTGCAACACTGCGTGCTGTCGACTGCTTCGGTTTCTGTGTTGTGTCTGTGATTCTTTCTGTTTTGATTTCTGGGCTAGCCCTAGCTCTGGTTGCTGAACGCTGCCACATTGTGGCTTTACAGCCTGACCACTGCAGGCTCGAGGGTGACAACACAGAAAGCACCCTTGTGGCCCTTTGTGCTCTGATTATGGACTTCACTTGATCTTTCCACATACCCTTCTAAACGCAAATGCAAAGGGCTGGCCAGGTTTCCACCCCCCACCCCATGCCACAGCATGCTGGCCCTGCCCCGGGTGTGCACTGAGGTGGTGAATGAGACTGGGTGTCTGGGAGACTGCAAACGGTAGATTTACTAGCAGTGTGAACTGAGTAGTGAGACCCTGTAGACCTTGCACTAAACACATAATCAAAGGGGGAAAAAGTCCAGGCAATTCAGATGCCAGAAATTGATCAGAGAAAGGACATTTTCTCAAGGTCAGGTAGAGAACAATGTGGGATCAGCGTCTCCATTTCGAGAGCTGCTATGACAAATCTGCCAGGACTTGCCAAGGCGCTCTGGAGTTTTAAAAAATTTTCCTCGAAGTGGGGAGAAAAAGATTATGTCACATGAAAACGTATCTCACCCATGGAAGGTATGTCACTCAGAAGCATGCAGTACGGTCACATTGTTGTACAACCACCAATCATATGCAGAATGCTTCGGCTTCACGACTGAAATTCACGTGCGTATCAACAGCACCCCCTCTCCTCACCTCTCCCTCCACGCAACCCCCATTCTGCTATCTGTGTGTAACAAGCGCAGCTAGTCTAGGTGTCGTACATAAACGGAGTCACCCGGTCCTTGGCTTTGGGCGACCGATTGCTCTGCTTAGCATAAAGTAGTCAAGGTAGCATGCTTGTGGTGTGATACCGCTGCACACTATGCCTAGTCCCTCGCTCATCTGTGGACGGACACGGAGCTGATGGTTTGGGCGTTGCTAGGAGTGGGGCTGTGTCAGGACCCTTTCGCTGTCAGTTCATTTGGGACTTTCAGTCTAAGGCTGGTCTCCTCTATATGATATGCAGCTGAACCATTTTTTATGTGCTCTGACAATGTCTGTCTTTGTGGCATTCGACGTGTTTGCATCTACAGTAATGACTGATAAGGAAAGACCTAATTCCTTGAGTTTTGTTATCTGTCTTGTGTGTCTTATCGCACTACTGTCTCTTCTTTCAGCTATTTTGGGGGGCAAATTTTAAGATATTTTAAGCCCACCCTCATCCTTTCGGCTTGTTCTGCAGCTGCTGCCTGCATGTTGCGTAGCTACGTGTGGTTGTCATGGCACTGCACTGGCCAACCTATGGCTGCAACACTCGGATTTGTACCAAGGTAACCAGTAACCCACAAAGCTCCATCACGTTCTTCGTCCTGTGGTAACCCCTTCCGTTACTGATGTCACCAAACTTCATACCTGTGCCATTGTCAGAAATGATCATGTCTGTTTTTTAATGTACTCGTCTCTGAAATCATGTAGAAAACATGGTATGGAGTTACAGACTGAAGTCACTGTAAACCTCTTAAGGGCCAATAGCTTTTTTCCTACTATATATTGGTCTTATAAATTATGCAGAAAACCAAAACTGGAATCATAAACCACGATAATATTAGTTTGCATAATTGCCTATGCATTTATTTTTTACTGAGGACTGTATTTTTTCTTATAAGTTTGAATTACTGCCTAGGGTTCTTTCATTTATACAGGATTCCTTCTAGGTTATCCTACATAAAGGTCTAGTGGCAATAAACTTCCATTTAAGCTTTTGTTTCCCCTGAAATCTCTTAAACTCTCTTTCACTTCTGAAGAACGTTTTTGCCGGACATGGTGCTCTTGGTTGATAGATTTTTTTTCTTCTAGTGCTGTGAATATGCCAGCCCACTGCCTGCTGATCCTCTATGTTTTTGATGGAAAATCTGCTATAATCTTATTGAGGACCTCTTGTGTATGGGGTCTTGGTCCTCCCACTAGGTTTAAGATTTTTTCTCTTCATCTGCCTTTTGATGAATTGATTATAGTAAATTTTGAGATGAATTTCTTAAAGTTCATCCTATCCGGATTTCACTGAGCTTGTTGGATATTTATATTCATGCCTTTCATCAAATCTGCTAAGTTGCCTTTATGTCTTATAATCATCTATCTACCCCCTTCTCCCCTTTTCTTTCCAAATTTCTTCCTGGTATCCCACACTACTTTTTCCTTAATCTTATTTTTATTTCTGTTTTCAGGATCAATGATTCCAATTAACTTGCCTGTAACTTCATTGATTGTTCCATCCATTCACCCACTCAAGCCTACCTTTGAATTCCTTTAGTCAATTCTGTCATTTAAGTTATTATATTTTTATTTTTGGTTTCTTTTTAGGTCTGCTTTCTATTGGATTTCTATCTTTTATTTATGCATAATTTTCTTGACTTTTCTGTGTCTGCCTCTACTTATATGAGAATTTTTGAGAAACTCATCTTAGAGTCTTTGTCTAGTTGGGAAGTCATCTGGCTTTTCTCAAGAATTCTTGGTTGGTGAATTTCTTTCCTTGGAATTGGCCATAGTTCTCTATTTCTTTGTAGCCCTTAATGGTTGTTGTAAATGGGAAATTTGAGTCTAATGAGATAGTAACTGTGGAAATCAGATCCTTTTCCTTCCACTGAGTTTGTTGTGCTCTCTCTCTCTCTCTCTCTCTCTCTCTCTCTCTCTCTCTCTGTGTGTGTGTGTGTGTTTGTGTGTGTCTTTATTGTGTTATGTTCCCTCTGCACTGAGAAGCCACTTGAGCTATAGATTTCAAGTTTCTACAAATATTGTTTGAGGTCATGTCTCCCCTGGGCTTCCACAATGACTCTCTAATAAATCCCATATATACAACGTTTCTAAACATTCCAGTTCTTCATGAGTGGCTCCAAGAAGAAGAACAAAGTAGTGAATTAAGGACGGGCAGGGGCGCCAGCTTTCCAAATCTCCCAGAAGCCACTTGAGCTGAAGGAGAGGGGTTGGCAGCTGGGAAGTGGGGGTAAGTATGTGTAACAGGGCTACTTGCTCTGACCACGTTTCTGAGATCAGCTGGAGCACATGGATGACAGGGACCCTTGTGCCAGGCCTGGTTTTTCTAACTGCTGTAGAGCACATCCTCAGCTTCCAGCCACAGGACAAGCGTTGAGTAGTGACTCCTGAGTGGAGAGCTGACACAGACCCGAATTTACCAGAGTTCGCTATGCAAGCTTTTCCCAAGAGCTTTGAGCTCTTTCTCAGTGCATGTCAATGTCATGCCTACATCTGAGAGGTTCTGTGCCTATGGTGGCTGTCTAGGTGAGGAGGCAGAATTTGGTGATGTCTCCTTCTACATTAGTCCTATACGCTCTTCTCACACTGAGCTGACTGTTAAAAAAAATGAGTGAAGATACACAAGTGAAAAGCTGATTTCCCCGTGTTTGGACACCCGCAGGACAGTGGGCAGAGAGCTTTTCTGCCTTCGTTGTGGGCGCATCAGCTTCCAAGGGCTCTGCTGACAGTCACACCTCTATCTGCAGAGCAGCTCTCGCTGTTTATCCCTTTCTTTTGGAAACCGTCTGGAGCTTAATTTATCATGAAACCAGTCACTCGTGCATGAAGATGAAGCCTAATTTACGCTGACAGTCTATCATCAAGGGTAGAAAATATATGCAAAGATCTAGATTCTAACGCAGGTTCCCACAGCTCACAGACCCAGCTCCTAAAGTGCTGAGGGAGGTAGTTCCTGGTTACACAGCCAATCTGAATGTTTTGGTGAGGAAGGAAATATTTCTTTTCAGTTGTCCGGAGAACTCTGTCCTCTGGGAATATGAGGGAAAGTTTGAGTACACAGTACTTTGCTTCGCAACAGAAAACAGATGTAAGACTTCTCGGCAATAAAGAATAACGCAAATGCACGCTACAGACTAGATCCTTTGCAACAGCGCTGCAGGGAACTAGGACGCTGGTTGGAACCGAGTACGCAGAGGAGGGTTCCGCATAAGCACTACTGTCAGAAACCATAGAATTACAAAGATGGAGGACAGATTAGTGGCCACTGGAAGCTTGGGGCAGAGAGAGACTGTGAAGGGTGGTACCACGAGTAGCGCTGGGTTGGTGGAACAGCTGACTGCACCCTGACGGCTGCCACAGCCACCCAGACTTCTAGGCGACAGAGGGACATTATGTTGCACACACACGTGACACTGATATCTTCCTATTTCAACAGAGTACAGCCACGTAAGAAATTCGCATCAAATAAAACTGGGTAAAGGGAGCATGGGGCCTTCCTCTACCACCTTTGCAGGCTCCTGTGAGTGGATAATTATGTGCAGATAAAGATTATAAACTAGAAAAGTTCTATAGAAACACAGAAATATGCCAGAAAAATGAAACTGTATGACAGTAAGGTATTAATAAATTTTAAAGTTGGTCCCTTGGCTCCACCCACATTAGACTTAACCGGGGTTATGAAAAAAAAAATAGTATATGTTTATTAATCCAGTTACAAAGTCCTCCCGAGTTCTGTAGTTCCCTCAAGAGGCTATGGGATTTCTCAATGTGTGCATGAACATTTTCTGTGTCAAGAGAGTACTGAAACCTTTATATTCTCCAGATGAAATTGATAAATGGAGCTCCTGATTTAATTACCTTAGGTAAACAATTAAGTCCCCATATAGAATAATGCAACAAGAGAACTCAAAACATTTCACTCAAAGCATAGCCTCAGAGTGCTTTAAGCTCTTGGTCCTTCCAGAAAAACATTTCTCTCACAAAAGCTTTTTTTCAGTGTGAAATGCAAAGAAGTTTAACAGTGAATTAAATTAATAGCCCTGGTTGCTAGGTTAAAAAACTGTGAAGCACAGAATTGCAAGTTGACACCAGGTTTGCAAAGACAAAGGAAAAGGTCGTGCTAAGATGCTGCCCGATCTTCAAGGGCTTTTGAAGAGGTTTTAGTATTTGGTACCCTAGGTGGAAAGAGTTTGCTTTAGCCAAGTGAAGGGGTTAGGGTTTCCAAAATTTTCCATTACATCAGACAACTTTGAGAAGCTACACTGCTTACTAATCCAGCAAGATCGCTGAAACAAGGCTTTACTGCCTAAATAAAACTCATTTAATTAGGTGAATATACATTTCGAATGGATCATGTTATAAAAGCCTTCAATCTATTTCTATCTTTAATGCTTAAACTGAGAGGTCAGACTTTTAAAAATCAAAATAACACATTCTTTAAATAGAATCTTGTTTGTCACTAATCCTTCCAAATTCACGTAGAAAGCCCTTTCAAGATGTGTACAGAGACGAGAAGACAATACGCAAGTACGACAGGCTCTGAATGATCGTTCCACGAATATTACACCACATATTGATCAGTTTCAGTCTATGTGACAAAGCCTTAGCCGGATAATTATATGTATGAACTGCTACTGCTAATCGCTGTACTTTCCCGAACTATAAGTTTTCTGAGAATGGGCTGGATTAGCATGTGTTTTCCTTATGACCCCTGCAATTGGCCAGGCCTGTAGTCCTGACCTAGCCAGAGATGTTACATTTCAGGGCAAATCCAAGTTAATTACATATGACAAGTCCATTCAAAGTCAAGTGCACCACACATGTGAAGGCGATGCCCATAACATCCCCAGGGCACTGGCTTGCTCCACTCCAAGGGATCCTGGGATCCCAGGGCTGTGGACAGCAGGGCCTGGACCACTGAGAACTCAGAGCGTCTGCAAGACGCAGGGCAGCAGGTGGAACGTAGGGGGTTCTGGGATATGAATCTCAGCAGATGAGCTAAAGGGGGACGGAACATTTGTGTTCCCTGAAAGTGACCACAGAGCCAAGGTTAACACTGAACATTTAATATACTATAGCTCTCATCTTCATTATCATGCAAAGAAGCCTTGGAATGCACCCACAGTGCTTCCTATTAAGACAGGCACAACAACAAACAAACCCCAAACTACCCAGACCAGCCACGCCATGAAAAGCAGAAATCTGGTAAGGAAACACGAGTAGACAAGCTCATCTGTTTAGAACAGAGCAGGGGCATCAAGAGTGTTGCCGTGACAAAACCGGTCCACGTCTCTGCCTCCTGGTGACAACTGTGGAAGGCACAGGCCCATCACAAAAACAGAACAGAGGAAAAACGAAAAGACACACACAATTCCCGTTTTTAAGTCCTGTTTAAAGTCATGGACCTTTGGGCCATTTTCATCCATTCATTGACTCCTGATCTGCTTCATGTGGGAGCTGGCAAGTCCTGTGCATGGCTGTGCGACCGTCCGTCTGCTCCCCGTGGCCCGACTATGCACAGCCTTGCCGAGCATGATAAACGTGCACTTTTTAATTGTATCTGTGAAAGTCCAGCTCCCTTGTAGTAGTCGAAGGAGAAAAACCACTTCTGCTGTTTCCCACTTTGTTTTGCCACCTGCCTTTCACAGATGGGGAAACGGTGGGGGTGGCATTAATCCTCATGTTATAACTGCTTAGCCCTTTTCCCAGAGCCAGAGCTGAGCATGGTCATCTCTGCCCTTTGCACTTGTTGGGATAGAATAAATATTTCATGGGATGTATTACTTCATGAATGAGGCTTCTTTCATGTATACCCATTGTTTTGAGAGAGAGAGAGAGAGAGAGAGAGAGAGAGAGAGAGAGAGAGAAACAGACAGACAGAGACAGGGCCAGAGACAGGGCCAGACAGATAGGGCCAGACAGAGACAGAGAGACAGATAGAGACAGAGATACAAAGAGACAGGGAGAGAGAGACATACAGAGACAGACAGGGACAGAGGAAGAGAGACTGGAAGAGACAGAGAAAGAAGGACAGAGAGAGAGAGAGAGAGAGGGCGAGCGAGGGAGAGAGATCATCTGGAGCTAGCGAATCCAATGGTTACTGTGGGCAGAGCTTAAGACATATTGTAGAGTAGATGCCAAAGTTCCTTATGTTTCCTTCTAATAACTACAGCTTTTACAAAAGTAGAGTTATAACACGTATGAGAATCTATTTCACATGTCCGAATTTGTAAGCAGTTGGTCTGAAAAAAATGAATCAAAAGAGGAACTCAATGTCTGCTAAGAAATAATATCTGAGGAGCAACGTCTGAGAGGCTGGCACTACACAGCATGTAGCTCTTTGAGGAGTTATTACTCCCAAATAAATAACCTACTTCATCTGTTCGGAAGACAAAAGAAATTGTATTTGCAGCACCTTGAGGTCTAACACGGAGGAATCGGCTGAGTGAGATTCTGAGAAACTTGCTTGCTGTTGAGGTGCTGTGGACTACGTGCAATGAGAAGGCGCTGAGGACAGGCACGCTGGGCCAGCGCAAGAGCGGCTCTAAAAATAAAGGATGCGGTTAATTAACAGGTTTGCTGAAGCGCCTTTCTGAGTGAGAAATAAATGGATCTTTGAGAAATATTGAAGATGAAACAAGCAACTGAGATAGTACATTTTAATGAGATTTAAATAATTTGATTAAATATTAAGCATGATAGCCAAAAAATAATTATCTCAATTCTTTGCTTAATCTTGGTAGAACAGAAGTAAAGATGAAAATTTAAACTTGACTGATTCTAGCTTCAGGAGAGAAACTCTCAAAGAGCTTTCTATTTTAGGCCCAGAATGTTATCTATTAAACATCCAACAAGCATGCTCCTAAGACAAAAATTCCAGAAGACAGTGCTTCCTGTGCTCAGTAATTCTCAAGCAAAGTTCGCTTTCCAAACGCAAGTCTGAAATTCATTCCCCAATCGCAGGCCCTTGGGATAATATATTGGTAACTATACGAGGCGTAATGCTGAATTTTAAGATTTCATTCCATCCTCCTTGGTTTTTCAAAATGATTTACAGCTCTGCCAAAATGAAAATAAGTCTCCTTTAAGGATCGCAGGAAAGATGTCATCTAGAATTTTCTTTACATGCTGCTTCTTGCAGGTGACATTGCAATAGCAGCCTAACTTTTTGATGAACACACACACACACACACACACACACACACACACACACATCCCAGTTTACATAGCAGACAAGTGTTGTCCTTAAGTGACACGCATGGGGTCACACAGCTGTGTCCTGAGCTCTGCCTCCTGCGAGTGTCTTGTTGGACACCTTTCTCTCCACCTGTACCATCCCCCTTTCACAGCCCTTTTCTCCACCTGTGCCACCCTCATTCCTTTTCGCAGCTGTGGTCTTTCCCAGCCACGTGACACTTCTCTGTCCTTCGTTTATCCCATCAGTCATTCTACTGCCATTCAGCACAGTTGCATCCAGCTAGCTGGTATACCTGATTTTAGTTTCCAACAATATTATAGCCTAAGGACAGGATGACATTGAAGACCCTCTGACTACTGATAAATGGACAAGCCACGGAGCTGGACACGGAGACCACACAACGTAAGAGGCAACAGTGCTTTGAGTCTGCGTTTCTCCTGCTGCTCTTGCTGCCCACTTCTATGCCAAGTCTAGGCCCGGAAGTTCTAGAAGACAGTGTGCTCCAGGAAGACCTTCACATGACCCAAGTGTGGGAAATGCCACAGCTGATACTCAACTCATTGGCTCATAATGCGTTAGCAAATTTACTTCTAATAAGCAAAGCAAAGGCTCTGTTTTGTCTGGTAGACAAAATGTAGCCACCTGGTTAGTTTCCCGCAATTTATCTGAAGATAGAATACCTTTGCTGATAAAACCAGGACTCTGAGAGACTTTAGGTTCTCTGGATACTGTACCTACTCCCATACTTCCCACTGATAACCGAGCACCCACAGGTTTTTATCGCCCAATAAATTATAGTTCTACAGTGCATATGAACCTACAATATTGATTAAAATCCAGAACTTCATGAATCACCCAGCGAGATGGTCGCAGAAGGGTCATCTACTGAGCACCGGGGGACAGCGACTGCCCACCTGTCAACATCTTTTTCCTCAGCACATCTGTCCGGGTGGGATTTCAAACCTATCCATTTCTGGGACTGCTTTCACCAGCTTGTGCCTTGGTCACAGAGGGTAACAGGGCGCTAACAAGACCTTGCAGTAGGAAAGACATTTCCTGAAGGCCAAAGAGCAAATCATATCCAGAGGTAAATGTGAGCCCGTAGTAGGGGGTCCAACTTCTAGTCTGTGAGAAAGCCATGATCCAACGCTGGGATCCCGGGTGTGAGTGCCACACCCAGCCGGGTGCAGAGCGCTTGGATGCAGTAGAAGAGAGAGAGGCTCGCTCTCTGCTGCTGCCGCCGCTGCTGCCACCCCACCCCTCCCTTCTGCTCTTACCGTTTTGCTGCTTTCTACCACCATGAACTGCTGCCCTCTGCCATGTGCCCCTCTGCCCTGTCGCCAGCTGAGTATTGATTAAAACCTCTGTAACCAGTGAGTTACATGAACCTTTCTTTCCTTAATTTTGGGTGTCAATTATTTTGTGCCAGCCACCAGTGAAAGGGCATTGAGACAAGAACCCATAAGGTGACAGTTCTCCTTTCGGAGGAGGCCGATCTGTCAGAAGCACAAGCACCTTTGCCGTCCTTAGCTAAGCTCTCTGTGGGGTGGCTGGACTAATGTCTTTCTCCTTGGGTCATTCTGTGTATGGGATAGCCAGCTCTCTTTCATTTTATTTGGGCTTCAGAACTGGCCCAGGTGTAATATTTATCTTACAAGTGGCTAAGAATCCACCCTGGTCAGTGACTTCACAGGGCAGAGACACAGCATCAAGAAGGGCATGGCATTGGCTTAAAATTTCATGTTGCGCCTTCATCAATGAGACATTCATGGAAAACAGTGCCAGCAGAGATTCCCAAATGGCGCAAATGCATAGTTTTAAATCCGCTTAGTTTCACTGCTGAAGTCGAGTTGGGTAATGACACAGCCCAGTAAAGCACTGGTTCTCAATGGGCAACTCTAATTCTGTTTTTAGTTGTGGAGTTAAGCTTTGGGTTCCAGTGAGTCTTGTGTGGATAGGTGGGACTGGTTCCCAGGAGACTGTTTTACCTAGTTCAAAGCCCACAGGTGAATATCCGGAGGCAGGAGCCCAATGTGGTTTAAGGCTGGCCAGACTGTCCATCAGGCTCTAACCCACATAACAGGCCATCAGTCCCAAGGCAGGGGCTGAGCTCCACTAAGAGACCCTTCAAGTTCTCATTCTCTTCTGTGCTTAGAAGATGGTCTCCTATCTTAGCTAGAAGAGGCCTTGCAGCAGCCTTCTGCAACCAAGTAAGACTGTTTTCTTTTAAAAGCCCTCATTTTGAGATTGATGTTTAACTTTAGTAGTTTATAAAACTTGATGTCTAGAGTAAAGCTTGTTTAGTTTACCCCCAATGGATTTCATATTTTTTTTTCAGAATGAAGAAATTTGGCATCTTTTGAGTTTTTTTTTTTTTTTTTTTTAAATGGTGTCCTGGTTTGGATTTTTACGAAAGGGAAATAGTATAATACGGGGTGCATATTTTCTAGGATTATTCATAATAGTTACCCAAAGAATCATATATAAAAAAGAAAGTACAAGAAATCTGCTCATACACTGAAGACAAGAGAATCCAGCTGAGGGCCTGGGTCCCATGATAACGTCCTGCACAAGGCCAGCTGAAGACCTAGAGCCCATAACAATGCCTCCCACCAGGCCGACTGGAGGCCAAGAGCCCATGACGGTCCTCATGCAGACGTGTTTCATAGGACTGCACTGGAAAGGCACAAAGGTGGGTGGCGGATGCTAGAAAGTGTGTCAGGGGAGGGAAGGATCTATGCTAGCAGGGAAAGGGGCCATGGAGCTAGGAAGCAACGCTCGAGGTAAGCACCCGAGCTCCCCTGAAAAGTCCCACTGTCTTCCCATGCAACAGGGAGGTCCTGAGCTCCTCCCGTCAGGAAAGCCAGCACGACCAGCTTCTCCTGGAGACTGAGCTATGCACCATCTTCCCCTCTGACGCCAGGAAGCGATGTTCAGGAAGAGGACTAGCGCTCCCCCAAAGTGAACGGCAGCCATTCTCAGTGGTGACAACAAGGTCCTGAGCATCTCTTCCCACAAGAACAGCCGAGTTGATCAGGACAAGGCCCTCCAGTAGAACGTCTCAGGACAGCCAGTGGCTTCCCACAGCCCCAGCAGCTTCTACAAACAGCTTCCCTGGCAGCCTGCCAATGGCTTCTGCCTCTCTGCCTCATATGGTACTGGTGACGTCGCTTAGGTGGGCCTTACATCCCTACCCAGTACCGTGCTCGTTCAGTTCAGCAAGGCATAACAAGTTGACCACCAGTTGGCAATCCAATACATATGGTTAAAATCTTTATTATCAAAATTATTACCTCTCTCGTGAAAGTTGAAATGCTATAGCAAGGTAGAAACCTTCCACTTGAGAAAGAAGTATTACTTCTTCCCTTCCAAGGGTGCCCCCTCGTGCACCCCCAGGAGTCTGGTCTTTGTTTTTTTTTCATTTATGCATTTAGTACAGGGTCTCCCTAGGCAGCTTGGACTCCTAGTGATCCTCCTGTTTTCAGCCTCCCCAGGGCTGGGCTTACAGGTGTGAGTCCCCACATGCGGTCTCGGTGGCTGGCTCAGTGTGCCTGGGTGTGGCGCCAGCACAGCATATGGTGCCTGGGACCTAACACTAGTCTCTGTGCTTGCCTGAGCAGGTGCTTGGCGTGCTGAACTATCTCGCCGGCCTTGCAGGTCTGGTCTTGACAGCACCTTGCGCACACAGCGTGGCTGGGGTGTCTGCGCATGCCAGGCAGGGTGAGGGCCACCGGCCCGCTGGCCTCGCCCCTTGATTAACAGCCCAGGGGAGAAGGCGAAGCTCAGCCCAAATGGAGAGATATTTACATACATGAAGCTTAATACAGAAAGAACCCCGGCTGCTGCGCTCCGCCTGAGCATGCACTTTAGTCTGCTGAGCTGTCTGGCTGGTCCTTTTGATTTTCAATTTTGAAAAGTGAAATTTTGTGACAGTCACATCCAAAGAGAAGACTGCGCAAAGGAGAGTTGTAGGACAGGTTGGAAAGAAAGGAGCAGCACACAAGGCTGGGTGCCAAGAACCACTTGGCAGGAGGAAGCCTCACAGCGTCCTCTTGTCCCGAAGAAGCAAGGCCCACTGCAGCGCAGCGACTACACCTGTCCTGAACTTACTACCCCGACCGTGGCTATAGCTGAATACGAAATCAGATAACTAAAAGCATGCTGGGTATTACAGCAACCGAGTGAAAGAAGTAAGCTGGCAATCTGATGGAATTTAGAAAGATTGTGTACCCAACCTGGGCTGGCTCGAGGGCACTTCCAGGCATGGCGCATTGTGGGGGATTGAGTTTTTATAGTGCACAGAATTTCTGATTCAAGAGAAAGAGTTTTAGAATCTGAAGATATTGACAAATTATTTTAATAAAAGTTAGCTTGTGTTTAGATAGTACCCTGAATTCCCCAGCTAGTGAAAACAGTGCTCTTATGAACTGTAAAAATATTCTAGGCTCTGCAATATTGCCTGACTTTTTGTTAATTAACCACAGTAGACATCTTGAATAAAACTGTTAACGTATTAATTTATCCAGACTTCCAGCATTGATGTCGTAGGGTTCTACTGCAAAGCTTAGTGGAACTCATATCTGATGAGGCTGAAACCTCCGAGAGTCTGATTCCTTGGGCTGAAAACATGAGTAGTAAATATTTCAATGATATGAACGCTTTAGAGCTGGTTGGGTGGGAAAAAGATAAGACATGAAGATGGA
>PVJA010016863.1:24591-42758 GCA_004027025.1 Myocastor coypus
GACACCCAAAATGATACCTCCATGAGGCCAGGACTTTCTCTGGGAAGAGCATATGCCCACAGGGGCTCATGGTGGAAATGAAAGGGCCTCTCGCAGGGAGTTCTCTGCTTCAGAGAAGTAGGAGGAAAGGCCGGGGCCGCCTCTGCTGCCCAAGGAGACTAAATCATAGGAAGGGATTGGGCTGCCATTCTAGAGGAAGGCAGAGACCAACCCAAGCCACGTGCAGTTGTGAACCATCTCTGGGCCTGGGGATGGAGCTCTGCAGCGCAGGGCATGCTTGGCAAGGGCAGGGCCCTGAGTTTGATTCCTGGCACCAGAACCAAACAGAACGGAACGACAACAATATCAACAACAAGGCATTGTGGTGTACTGTGAGTTTACACTAATTATTCACCCAGGGATTCTCAGTGTCTGTCTGTCTGTCTGTTGTCTGTGTCTCCCTTGTTTTTGTCTCTTCTCTGTCTGTGTCCCTGTCTGTCTTTCTCTCTGTCTCTCCCTTCACCACTCACACTATAATTTTTCTTTGTTAAAGGTCAATAAAACACAGGAAGATGGATAGGTCTCATTGGTTCTCGAGGTGGCCTCAGTCTAGACGGGTCTTAATCAATACAGATCTCTACCATTTTAGTCCTGGCAGAGCTGGGCGTGGAGCACAAGGCCGTGTGCCCTACTGGGCAGTCCTGCTGTCATCTGCCCTTGCTCACAGATAAGCAATGAGTCCCGGGGACTGCCCAACGGGACCCTGCAGTCTGGCGGGAGATGCCTTCCTCCCTCCAGGCAATGCCGCTGCTCCTGCTGGAAATATCCCCTAGCAGTTGGTACTGCCTGGCATAGCTCCTGCTGCTCCGGCTTCCTACAAGACTCACTCCTTTGCACAACCTCCACTGCCTCCTCTAGGCTCACTTCCAGGCTCCCGGTGTCTAGGAAGGATTTCCTAAATCTTCTCTCAGGGCTTCTTCAGTGGCCTCCTCCCTCACCTCAAGTCCAAGCAAGCTCTCACAGAGCAAGCGGATCTGCTCCTCTCAGTAACCCCCGAGGCAAAGAGCACATGCACCACCTGCACTCCCTGGACTTCCTGCATCAAGGCGGATGCCCCTCAGACACGACCCCAAATGATGGACCAGATACTCTCGCATCCGCTTAGCCATGCTCGATACAACCAGAATCCCACCCTAAACACACCACGGCAAACACCAGTCAGCCCCTTCAGAAAGCGGCTCGTACTCAAACGTAAGCATTTCCTGAATGACAGGAGCTGCCAATGGAGATTTAAATGATCCCGCGTATCTGTCAAGCCCCAAATTTAATGCCATATTGCTTTATTTCCTCATAAAAATCCTGCATGCCTGTGTTCCTTGGTAATACATTTAGTTGCCTTGGAAACCAGATGAGTCCGTGTGGTAAGAGAAATAGCACGCAGGAGAGAGTTCACGACAGAAGCGTTCCTGCACTCTTCTCCCATGGGGCAGTCTTGTGCTCTGTGAGGTGCAACACATCGCTCCATCCCGCTTCCGTGGTGACCGGCAACTGGGGCATCCCTGGCAACCCCAGCACGGACCATCTCAGCGACCTGAGAGCAAGCACCTCAGCGCTGTGTCCAGCTCGAGTTACCTGGCTGCCTTACACAGTGGCTCTTAGTGGGTTTTCAAATGTATGGCGATAGGGGCTGGGGAGATAGCTCCGAGGCACAAGTGCCTGCTGGGTAAGTGCAAGGTCGTGAGTTCGAACCCTGGTCCCACAAAACAACAACAACAACAACAACAACAACAACAAAAAAAAAAACACACACACACAAATGTACGGCGACATGACTGTATACATTGAAAAAAGACAAGTGGGAATATTGATGCTGGGAAGACGTGGAAATTTCCAGATGTCCAGGGCTCCTTAGGAGTCTGGGGCTAAGCCCGCAGCATCCCCGGCCTCCAGCCACTAGGTGTCAGTAGCATCCATCCCACTTCATCGTCTCCTGAGAGACTCACTGCCTTCTGTTGAGAGTGACTTCTCTACAGGTTCAGAGTTGGGACCAGAGAACCGCTGGCTGTGGGAACAGGCTAGCCACCATCTAAAAGTGAAGGGATGGACACTTGGGGAGTAGAAAGGCGGACCCCTCTGCAGAAGTTTCCTGATTCGTCTGTACTGTGCCTGTAGTGTCCTCGGTTACCTTAGGAGCTTAGGGAACTTCATGCCTCGTAAGCTTCTGGAAGCTTTTGTGTGATTAGTGGGGCAGGCAGCGGATGGGATTCCGTGTAACAGACATAGTATAAATTGCTTGTCAGATTTCTCTTTTGCTTGTCTACGAAGTATAACTGTGGGAATGTGCACGCGGAGAACAATAAATGCCTAAATATGCAGAGGCACAGATGGTACACTAACTCCGACCTGGCGAATGAAAATGTAAGGCTTGTCTAAGGTGCCGCGATAACTTCCTAGCAGCATGAGAACATGACCATCTTCCCTCGCAGACGCTGGTGAGCCCTGCACTCAGCCCTTGAGGCCTCTTACCGTCTTCCCTGATTGATAAGTGTCCAAGTCCCTTCGGTACAAGCCTTCCTGAGATTGCTCTCCATTCCCCGAACACCCAACCCTGCCCCTTGTTGCATGGTCTATGCTCAATAAACCACAGGGAGCTATGCCTATTGTATAAAAGCCATGCAAAATGCTTTTCACTGAATGAGAAAATATCTCCCCAGTTAAATTTCCTGGAAGTCTTCCCATTTAAGTAGATTTGCCAGGTGCTTGCAGTCTATGGCCTCAGAGGGGATACCTTCTGTTTTCCCTGTGTTATGCCCCCAAGGTACAGCAAGCTGAGCGGGGATCCAACATCTTATCCACAGTAAACAGCTGGGCGAGCCAGTTTGAGAAAAGCTATTTGTGTGAAGTTAGAATACTGTCCCTGGTGATAACTGAGGCTGTCCATTTAATAACTGGCTAGGCATGACCAGGGCTTGATTCATAACTAAGAGCTTCTCTACTCCTTGTCAGTAATTCCAATTTAGGCTCAACCCGAGAAAGCGAAGCGTGTAGTACTGTCCACACCTAGGCTACTCCGCCACTACTGTCTCTGCTCCAGCTTCCCTGAGCCATCAGCCTCCAAGCAGGGCTCATCTGAGGCCTGCCCTTTCTGCTGCTGTGGTATCTGTTACTTCCCAGCTTCGCGTCTCTGGCAAAACTGAAGAGATGCCAGCTGACTGTCTCTGAGTTCCTCCTCTGGCAGGCATTTGTTCGTTTCCATGGCACCCACTGTCCCAGCAGGAGTGCCTGTGCTCTCTTGCATACATGACTCAGATGGACGGCTGCTGCCCTGGAGAGACTCGGAGATTCTTGGCTGGAAAACACTGCACCTCTATGATGGCAGTATTCGAAGGCCAGCGTGCAGTGCGTAGCTCTAGAGTAGAGCATGAGGAGATACAAAACCTCCTTGAAACTGGGGAGAATCTCGGTTGGAAACAGGCAGTTAGCTCTACAGAATTTAGCTCAGGACCAAGAGCTGGTGATAACTCGAGACAGGGGCCAGCTCCCTGGCCAACTGAGCAATCTTGGTAGGAATTTGGGACGGCCTGACAAGAACCTTGGCCTGCGTGACAGCCATGTTGGCTGCACTGCTAGCCATTGTTCTGTGTCTCGCTCTTGAAACTTGTCTTGATCATTTAGACAGCTCTTACAAGAAGAAGAGAAGTAGGAAAATAGAGACGTTGGACGCTAATAAGTGGATTCATGTGCAATGTCGCAATTTTCTCCTAACAGCTAGGAAATTAGAAATACAAAAGCTTTTTATGAGAATTCAGTCGTGAGTAATCCTTCCCATTTTGAGCATTATTATTATTATTATTATTACTGCTATTATTATTATTGTAATTATTACTATTACCATGGATCCTGTAATGCCTGTTCTCCATGAATTTACAGCATGAATACCAACTGCTTGTTCACGTAACAAACACATATTGGCAATCTGATGCTTTGTTGGTTTTGGAATCTTTTAAAAGTCAAATACAAGTAATGCAACTGGACCTTGCACCCTCAAGCAGCTGAGAACAAACTCCCAAAATAAAATGAGATTTTGAAACTATTCAGCTGGTATTTTTTCCTAATTCAAAGCTGCGTGTTTTTGACCACCCAGCAAGAAAAAAAAATGCTTAATTACAATGCATGAAACGCAGAGCTAGATTGGTGAGATGAGCTTTAGAAGGTTTAGATTCAATAGCCTCCAACATCACAAGCTTCACTGGTGGCCCACTGCAATTGCAGAACATTTGACTGTGTATGTATCTGCTTCCTCTTAGTCCAAAGAGAAGTACATTCTTTTCCTTTTTTTTTTTTTTTTTTTTTTTTCTAAGCAACGTCAATAGGGAGATGGGTCATGTCCACACACTGTACTCTGTAGAATGATTGTGAGGACAATATGCAATATGTCAACTTTCAAAGAAAAGAAAGGGGAAAAGAAAAAAAATGTAATGTTGACTTAGAAGGGTTAATGTTTAATTGTTTAATCAATCTTATATACCTATATGTATTAATCTAAACTGATCTGATGATGAAAATATGTAATATAACCATTGCTAAATTTAAACAATAAAAAATTGAAACTTGGAAAAAATAAATAAAAATAAAAATAAAAAAATATCAAGTAAAAAAAAAAAACGAAAAAACAAAGCTGTGTGTTTACTAAGCTCTGCCACCCTGGATGGTTTTCGTCTGTGATCTCTCTCCACACTAAAGCACGCCCCAGAACCCCAGGACTGTGAATGCAGAGCGTAGTTTCAGGACTGCCAGGGGTTGGTTTTCACTCCCTATGAGCAGAGGTTCTAAGGAGTAGCAGGGCAGGGGACACATGTGGGGACCCTGGACCCCAAAGTCTTATTAAGTGAAAATAAACGTTAGGGGGCGGCCTGGGGTGCTAGATCCTCTCGCTACCGTCTGGCTACCTACCCGCCAGGCAATGGCCACCACGGAGGACTACAATGCTGTGCGTGCCCCGTGCTTCCTCACCGGCTGTGCGCGCACAGCTTGGTCAGTGACTCTGGCTGCACGTCTGACTGGCGCCACCTCATCCCCTTACTAGCATCACGTCCTACGCCAAGACGCTCTTGCCCAAGCGATGAACCTGACTGTGCAGCATCAAAACTTAGGGCAAGACCTATGCGCTTTTCCATGGGGATTCCCAGGGAAGGGCTTTGTAGCAGAAGACTGAACTCTTCTTCCCACCAGTACTGGGTGTGTGGAGTCTAGCACTGAAAGACATGCCTTGTAACCTTGGCTCCGGATTCCCAACACAAGAATGTCAGCTATCCTTCCAATCCATTGCCTGAGTTCCTTCAAACGCTATGCAACACATCTGGTTACATTTTAGCCGCAAGTTGTGTTTCCGACATGGAAGGGTTAGCTTTTGCCCCACTGAGGACCCCTCCCTGAGAATCAGGATAGGTGTGAGGTGGCCCACTTTCTGTGTTGACCCTTCCATATGATGCTATCCATTTACTGAACACCATGTAAAGTTTGTGTAGCTTCATGAGCAAGACATTAGTTTTAATATTCCTGCATAATACTTTTACTCTGAGTTGATTTATTTCTTTGTGTTAGAATTAAACTAGGCCCAAATAGGGCATGGCTAGCTGAGCAGTAGAGCGCATTGGAGTCTTCTGAAGATGCAACCTTTGTAGGCAATTTAAGTTTCAGAGAGGAATGGGGACAGGAAACGGGTGATAGCCAGGACGTGCTGTGAGCTCGCTACCAGGCCACGTGAATCTCAAGTGACTAATCAGCTTGGTTTTACTAGAAACTTAAAGTAAGGGAGCCTTTCTCTTTTCCACTATTTTTCCTCTCAAGCTTTGATGTGTCTACAACTGAAGGCAGATTTATCAGAGAGTTGTGAGAGGAAATAAAAAGCTTTAGTAGTGTTATGAGTGCCATAGATAGATTTCAGTGTCTGTTGTAAGAACTTGAGCTTTTCGGTATAAGGAAAAACACCTTTGCTACCGAAGAGGGAATTCGACTACATCCAATAATGCACTCGAATCCACCTGGAGATTCCCCATCTCCGAGGATTTGCCTTGAAATGTTCTTTTTGCTTGAGATTCTGCGTGGTTCATCAGAGGTGCTCAAGGATAAGTCTGCTCTGCTGGACACCACTGGGTGGAGCACAGTAGACAGCAAACCAGGGGCAAAACCCTTCCTCCACTCCATAGAGGGTCATGAAATGTATTTCATCTACTTTTTTTCTTGTATTTTAGGGAAGGGTCTACACGGTGTTCGGGGTCTCACTACATAGTTCAGACTCATAGTGATCCACCTGTTTACAGCCTCCCAAGAGCTAGGATTACAGGTGGGCACCACCACACCCAGTCTCAACTGCCATCTCAGTGTGCCCCATGGGCGGGGGTGGCACAGCAGGCCTGGGGATCGAAACCCTGGCCCCTGTACCTGCTTGCAGGTGCTTTAATCCTCTGAGCTATTTGGCTGGCCCTTCATCTTCTACTTTGTGTCCATTTTTTGAATTTGTTTAGGCAAGCTTGTTTGGGTAATGAAAATCTGGAGTTCTTGGCAGTCTTCTCCCTCTTAAGCTGAAGGAATAGCAAACTGATGCACCAGTCTTATCAAAGTCTGCACATGTGTGGGAGGTATAATTACAGGTCCTCCACCGCCTAGCTACTGTCACCCCAGCTTGTTCCTTGTCACCATCGCTTGCCCCCATGACTCTGTGCTCATCAGCAGGATTCTTGGTAGGACAGAGACAGGCCACCCAAGTAGAAAACTAAGAAGGGAGAGCGCGTGCTCTTTTGGGAAAAATTAAGCCACTGCATGAAAAAGACTTGTGCTTGCAGTGAAACTGAGAATAAAGACGTGCATTAGAGAAAAGGTGTCATCAGATAGGCTGGAGATGACTAAGAGCACTGAGGGCCTTTACGTTTGTTTTCACAGAGCAGAGCGGTTGAGACCCTTTCCCTGCAGCCTGCGGGGCACCTAGGCTGCCACAACCGAACATCAGCAGAAAGGGACAAGGTGTGTGCTGTGCTCTGCAGCTGCCCCTGCCACCCATGGAAGAGCAGGGCCAGTGGGGGACAGAATCACGTCTGCCAGGAGCCCCATGTCGCCCTCAGCATGCCGCCACCTTTTCTCACCGCAGCTTTAAGAGAACCACCCCACTGCTTCTCCTTCTCTGTTTTACCTAAGAAGTACAGGCACTGAAAAAGTAAGGAACTTCTACAGGTTGGAAATTCTGCTGTCCAACTCTGAGCCAGGAATGAAAGATAGGAGGTTTAATGAAAAATATGAGGTCTATGGGCCAGTGAGATGGCGGGGCTGTCTAAGCACCTGCCTGGCAAGTGCAAGGACCTGGGTTTGATCCCTGGTACCGCACGTCATGCTGGCCCCAGGCTGTGCCAACTATTAAAACTGTGTATGGTGGTGCCTGCCTGGAATTACTTGCAGTGGGGAGGCTGAAACAGGGGGATCACTATAAGTCCAAGCTGCATAGAGAGACCCTGCACCAAGTAAATAAATAAATAAATAAATAAATAAATAAATAATTTTAAAAGATGTTTTTAAGAAAGAGAAGTTTTAGCTGCTCATGGTGGTCTGCTTCAATGTGCCGAATCAATCAAGATAGTTTACTTTCTGAAGTCATTCTGCTTTTGGAGAAGAGCCAGAAGCCTCATGGTGCTAGAACCTGTGAGGAAGGTGGCTCTCTGGCTGGGGAGACAGCTCAGTTGGTCTACAGTGCCTGCCTAGGCAAGCTCAGGCGAAGTGCAGGGAGCACGGTTCGATCCCCAGCACCACAAGCTATGCCAGCACTGCTCCCAGGGTGGGCTGAGCCAGCCACAGGGAGAAGAGGAGGGGGCTCAGGATGTGGAAGACTACTGTCACGGGCCTGTCGTCTCCCTGGGTGGGACTTGGCAGCAGCATTCATCGAACTTGGTGTCAACTTGTAATGAACGGTGCGCAGGAAAGAGGCCTTGCACAGCTGCCTCTGAAAGTGGGAAGAGGGATGGGACAGGCACGTGCCTCGGGAGGGGGAAGTGGCAGTGGGTCTTTTACTGCAAGAATTGAAAAAATATTAAACATTTAAGGCACCTATTGGATTATGCCTTGAAATAAGGAATATTAGCTCTTCTGAGAGGAGTACATTCACTGTGCTACCGTCCTTCTCCCCTGTGGCCTCCGTCAGAGGCTCCTCAAAGCCCACCCTGTCATTTGCATGCACTCGGCTCACCTCTCCTGTCCCCTGGTCTCAGCTGACCCCCAGCCTGGATTCCATCTGCAAGAGCCCCCACCTCCTTGAAGAAGGAGCTTATTGACTTTGCCTTGCACTGCTGTAGGCAACATATTTTTTATTTATTTGGTAGAGGGTCTCACTAAGTAGCTCAGACTCATAGTGATCCTCCTGTCTCAGCCTCCCCAGTGCTGGGATTATAGGCTTGTGTGCCACCACGCCCGGTTTTAGTGGCTGGCTCGGCAGGGCTGGCATGGCATGCAGTCCTGGGGGTTAAACCTGGGTCCTTGTGGCTCCCAGGCAGGTGACTAGATGGCCAAGCTTTCTCCCCAGCCCTAGGGAACACTTTAGAGCGGTTCCCAGGCACCCAGTGCCCCAACTTCAACTCCAGACTGCTCCTTTATTACAAAATGCCAACACTGCATGATACCTGAATGCTTGGCTGCTCGGGCAAAGTTAGACCTGACTTGAATGTCAGTAGAGGTCTCTGGTGTGCACTGTGGCGCGTGTGCCAGAAGTGTGTCACTACTGGTCTGCAACATTTTCTCTGTACAGGTTGGAAGTTGTGGCAGAAGAATCTTAATTTGAAGTTTCCTAGGGTCCTTTGGAGAGCACTGTTTATTTATCTAAATTATGATAACGTACTCATAAGGGGCTTGGTTCCCTGGTAAGCGATGCTGCTTACTTGGGGGCCCCGGTTTATAGGAAGAGTGGCTATATCCCCCCCCCCCCCCAGCAGCCGTGTGATCCTGATTTCTTAGTGCGTGCACCTGGGGCCCCTGTGGGCCTTCTGAGAGTGACACACAGCCTCACGGCAGTATGCGCCCGGCAAAATCTCAGCAAAGGAAAAGACCCTATCTTCTACCCGCCGTGGGCACACTGTCTAGATGTTTAGCAAGATGCAGCTCATTTTCCGTACCATATGCCTGTTTGGTAAACAAGTGACAAGCTTTGAGAAGTTAGGATTCAGAACACAGGGACAAGTCGGTCTACACCATGCTTCTGAGATCCTGGGCCACCAGACTGGCGTCAAGACTGAGCGTAGAGAAGACGCCTTTTCCTTTCCCTTATTGAAAAAAGGGAGAACTTTGTGCAAATAGATCTGCTATAAATCCTCTCTGGGGAGCATCCTGCCAGGAAGGAGACTGATCGTTAGACTGACACTTGCATACAAACAGCTTTATCAGCAGCCACCGTACCTGCATTTCTTCCATGCCTACATGTACCTCCCTTTCCTAGGAAGCTGGTCTGTAGACCATGGCCTCTGGATCTTCAGTGAGTTACTTGTTCCAGGGCTTATCTCTGTGCACATGAGCAAGTTTGTCTTTTCTCCTGATAATCCATCTGCTGGCAGTTACTTTATCACCCATCCTCCCATTAGGATCCTGGTTGGCAGAGGAATGGCTCCAGTCCCTGCAATCTGGAGCTAGGCATCCCCAGCTTGAGCTGCTCCAAGAAGCCATTGCTAGGGGTCTTGGAGGAGAGCCAGGCCCTGTGCTGCTACGGAGTGGATTGCGATTCCATGTATTAAAAGAAAGACATTTAGCCTTATTTCTGCTTAGTGGGTGACTGAATTTCACACAATTCATACGACTTATTTCAAACTAATGAGATAATTGTCCCTCAAAATTAGCCACGTGTTTTAAATGCGTGGGCTCATCACACAGTCTTGGTTGCCCTTAGCCTGGGTTTCTTTAGAGGGTCTTGAAAACCTTTGTAAACCGTAAGGTAGAGCTCAGTGAGCGGTGGCTCCCTCGTGCGGGCCAGCGGCCTCCTTCCAGGAGGAGAGGCCGATCTGTTGCTCTGCCACCGGGTATTGACATCGCGCACACCTGGCCCTGGGCAGCTAAATTACCTGCGAAGCTTTTGGAGACAGAAGGAAGCCTAGAGCTGTGTCAGAGCACGACGCAAGTGCTCTGGGGAGCACGCCGACCACGCGTCATTCTCCGTGCTTGTGGAAGTGATCCCAGGCTGCCTTCCCCTTCGTCGTGGTGCGGGATCCTGCCCTGTGCTGCACAGCCTCTCCCTGCACGCCACGACTGCCCCGTGGTGCACGTGGCAGAAGTCACGCATGTCTGCATCCTTCCACCAGCACGCGACCCTCAGAAGAAGCTTTGGAGAGAGCACCCCAGGACGACATGCAGGCGGCCCCACTGGGGTGGGAGGAGGCAGTTAGCTTTAAGGGGGCACAAAGATTTGCTCAATAGGTGAGCTGTGCTGAGCACGAATGCTAAAGAGCTGGGTCTCCACTGTAAGCAAACAAATGTAAAAAGAAATCTGTGTAGCTGGGCGTGGTGGCTCACGCCTGTAATCCCAGCACTTGGAGGCTGAGGCAGGAGGATTGGTGTGAGTTCGAGACCAGCCTGGGCTACAAAAGTGAGCTCAAGGCCAGCCTCAACTGCATAGTAAGACCCTGTCTCAAAAAACAAACAAACAAACAAAAAACAAAAACAAAAACAAAAAACAAAACAACAACAACAAACAAACAAACAAACAAAAAAAAGAAATCTGTGGGGAGTTTGGAGGCAGATGAACCAATGTGAAGACGGAGCCATGATGATTTTCCATTCCGTGTGAGTCCCATACATCTCTGGAAATAGCTTGGGACCAAAATTGTGTTCTTCAGGAAAACTCCTGTGGTGTACAAAGGTGTGCGTAAGATAAAGCCAACCATTCTCTTACAGCCGACCAAGAGGCAAACGAAGGAGGGGAAAGGACTGAATCTAAAAGAAAAAGTATCACAGAAACCTCTCTCTCTCCTCCACTGCTTACATACAGCCAGAAAGGAGAGGTTAAAATGTTTTTTTTTTTTTCCATCTAGAGAATAAGGTGAGTGTACTGCAAGGTAGCGCCGACGGCTCTCTAGCAATTAAATTTATAAGCCTTAGAGTGTGTTCCTCTCTGCGGGCTGCTTTCACTTCTAAATGTCTGACGAAGTCCCCTGCCAAGATCTGTAAACAGACGAGAAATGGAAGGCAAATTCCCAACCATGTATGTGGGGGTGTGGGGGCCAGGCAGCTATTCCTGCTGCAGTTACAAGGGATTAGCAAGAAGGTACTTCCATTTCGTTTTCATTGTAATATACTGCACAGATACATACCTTGGTACTTCACAGATGGGCCTTTACAATAATGTCTGCCACACGGAAGAGTGGGTGAGTATTCAGAATGCCTAGGCGGGCATACCCAGCCAAAGGGCCTAGGGCACTGGATAGTAGCCTGGACCTCTCTGTAGTCTCCTCCGAAGCCAGGAGCTCTCTATTATAGTAGGAATACAGGCATTTGTCTATTTATTTATTCATTTATTTTCTGTTTTTGAGACAGGGTCTTCCTGTGGAGTTCAGGCTGGCCTTGAGCTCACTTTGTAGTCCAGGCTGGTGTCAAACTCACAAGGATCTTCCTGCCTCAGTCTCCCAAGTGCTGGGATTACAGGCAGGCACCACTGTGCCTGGCTTACAGGCTCATGCTTAAGCAAGACAGCCTTCAAGTTACTCCACAACATGACCTGCAGATTATTCTAAAAATATATGACCATATGTGGTCTCAGATCTTTCCACAAAGACGTACTGTTTCTTTTTAATTCAAAAGTAAAAAAGAAAATCAGGCAAGAAATTTATCCTCAGTGACTGAGCCACAGAACGCCTGTCTACTTACGGCTACAGAGGCTTCCTGGGGGGCCAGTGGGACAGCATGGCTGACTAAAGCGCCTGCTAAAGCAGGCTTAGGCAAGGCACAGGGACTGCGGACTGATCCCTGGTACCACACGCTGCACCAGCCCTGCCCCCAGGGTGGGCTGAGCGCAAGTCCAGGTGTGGTGGGTGACACTTGTAAGCCCAGCACTAAGGAGGTTGAAAGCAGGAGGATCACCGCAAGTCTGAGCTGCCTAGTGAGACCCTGCAACAACCAAGTACATAAAAAAAAAAAAAAAAAAAGACAAGAAGACGAGGCTTCCTGTAACGCTTCTGTGGAACGTTAACGGATTTGGACCATGACGTCAACATCTTTTTATTGTATTGGCAACACAGATGCATAGCTCAGTCCCGACTTCGACACCGATGTTTTCCGCGCCCTACTTAGCGCCTGCTCTTCCATATCTCACGCACATTTCAGACGTTCCATCCCAAATCACACTTCCGCTTCTACCACTCCCTCCTCCCTTCCGTCCTTTGCCTTCCGACAGCATTTTCTTCTCCATTCCTCAGGCTGTTCTGCTGGACCCAACTCGACAACTTCTCCGTCTGCTCTGCTGGTCCAGTTCGCCACGATCTCTTCCCCAGGCTTGGGAGACCCAGCTGACACTGCTTTCCTTATTTATCTCTGATCTAGCAATCAGCTGGTGGCCAGAGAAGACATCAGTATAGATCCGGCCGTATGAACCCTAGGCCAATCCCTCTATGGAAAAACACAACTGCTTTACCTGGGCTTAAGTGAGTGTTAATTTTGTGCTACCTCTGGCAGGCCAGATAGCTCAGCGGACTAAAGCACCTGCATAGGCAGAGCTCAATGGCTGGGGTTCAATCCTGGGCCTGCCACGCCAGCCCCACTTCAGGGATGCGCTGAGATGGTGAGAGAGACTGGGCATGGTATAATCCCAGCGTTTGGGAGGCTGAAGGTAGGAGAATCACTATGGGTCCAATCTGTGGAGTGAGACAGACTCCTGTAACCCTGTCTTAAAGTAAAAAAAATAAGCCTTTTTGTTACGTCAGCCTGCACGGACCCCATCTTGCTGTTGCTGCAGGCCATGTCCCTTCTGCACTCTGGATTTTGCCCTTGCGGCTCCTGATGCACAGAAACCAATCTCACAGGTGTCTTAAAGAGCAGCTCTGCTTCCTGTTCAGGAATCTTCTCACAGGGTCCCTTCCCCACCACTCACAGTGAGCGTTTCTTCCCCTTTGTCGCTCTACCATCACTTCTTCCCCTTACGATTTCATTCATATCCAAAGCAGAGAGTAAACACGCTTGCATGCTTTTAAGCCCCCCGCACCGCCCCCCTGCTCACAGGCTGGAAGAAGCAGAAGCTTGCAGGCTGTACTGTAATTCTCAATAGTAAGTGCTCAATGCACAGTGGCCGAACAAATGGACGAATAGGGAGAAAACGAGGCTCAACCTTCAAAATGTTTTTCTTATGCAGCATTGCAGCAATGGAAGTAAAAAATCACGTTAAGCTTCTGTGTTACAATAGCAACGAATTGTAGTTCTTCAGGTCTGAAAGTCAGACTTCTTTATATTTAATTAGTCCCCTGGAAGTTTTAAATACTGCACGCATTGTCCCAATAATGATCCTGTACATGTAGATAAGAAAGTATGATCTAGCATAAAATTTGTACGGTGCCCCTAATTGGCTTCAAATGTAACCCTTAAATCTTGCCTGCCGCTGCTTCGGTTGGTGCAATTGGCCGCTCTTCTTGGTGTTAAGTTTCCTCTGGGGAGCTGCAGCTCAGATGCAGAGCCACCTGGAGCGAGGGCGAAGCGCAGCTTCCCAGCGTTCACCGCTGGCTCTGTGGTCTGACTTCAAGGTCACAGCCACGGTTCTGTCAAGGTTGAGCTGCACGGAGGAGGTGGTCCCCAAATGGAGCCTGCGTACAGTGGGGTCCCCATGAAGCCTGCCAGGACTATGCAAGATTTGAGGATCTAGACACTCCATTTCCGACTCTCGGCTTCCCCCTGCACTGCCACCTGCTCGGGAGTGTGCCTGTCTGCTCTTTAAAATTCCTTTTTCTCGATTTATGCAACCAAACCAGCTCTCTCCCTGCTCCAGAAAGGCTGGAGGCAGAGGCAGGGTTCCACATTGTTCCTTGGCCTGGTTTGCAAAGGAAAGAATCTAGCAAAGCATGATTAATCGTTTTTTTTTTTTCTTTCCCCCAACAATGTGGTCTCCAAGTTTTACCTTTGACAAAATCAAAGGGGAACTAAATCAAGTTATCAGTTAAGAGAAAATGAAAAGGAACTTCTGATAATGGGCCCCAATGAAATGTCTTCAATTCACTGCACAGGAAGTTCAAAGAATCAAACAGCATTATTAAAGAAGGAACTGTATGCCCTTCATCTTAGGGCACCAGTGAATATTTCTCAATATTTAAAGCTATGAAATTGAAAGAAAACAAGAATGAGAGCAGAAAAATATAGAACTCTGCTTATTCAAGCAAGAAATAGTATTTTTTTTTGAGTATATAAATTGATTGGGGAAACAGGGTTCATTCATCTAAGGAATGAATTTCCAATATAACCTATTTCTTGTATTTAATACTTCTAATCAAGATTTATGATACACATGTTATGTTGATTGATTGTATCGTGCTAATAACTGTAGAAATAACTTAATCCATAAGAAACTTTTAATAGACAGCCTGATAACTGTGTTAAAATTACATTTTAATTTATGTATATTTTGCTTGCAGAGAAAATGATCAATAAGAGACTATTAAGGACAGGGGTTCGATCCCAGCACCACATGCCACGCTGGCCCCGCCTCTGGGCATGCTGAGCCGGTCGTCGAGACCCAGCGTGGTGGTGTACACCTGTATCTGCGGTTCTGGGGAGGTGGGAAACAGGAGGATCGCTACGAGCTCGAGCTGTGTGGTGAGATCCTGTAGGAAATGCATTTTTAAAACAGGAGACTATTAGCCATAAATGCATTAATCTGGGGGACTCCAGAAAGGTCACATATTCAGGGTGCAAAAGGAATGATGTGGAAGTTGAAACACAATGAAACCTTTGCCCACATATTATTAAAAGGATAATGAAAGATAAACCAATGGGCAGTTAGATTTCTTCAGTGTATTTAGAAGAAGAGGGACATGTCCATTTTATTTTTAAAATGCCATATGGAAATACATTCTTGGAATACCGTGTTTGTAGGGAGAGGTGGTAAATGGCTACGCAGACGTCTTTTAGAAAATTGACAAGGAAAAGCAAGGGCGCATCCTTGTGCTCAGAGATTCTGTCACGGATTCACCATCGGCAGACTGGCCCTGGCCCTTTCCAGCCACGCTGGGGAGTCGCAGGGATCCTGGGCAAGAATGTGCAACTCTGTCTGGTGGAGACGGCTAGAGAGGGACACAAGGCCACGGGGACATCAGGGACAGAGTGCCATGACTCCGGAACTGAAGAAAGTGGACAGAAAGGGCTTTCGGAAACGGAGGCCAGGGCAGCGGGCCGAGGCGTGGGCGAGGCAGGGTGAGCACCACCCTCCCCCTCCCTGTGCTTCCTCCTCGCCAGGACTCCGGCTCATTTCAGCCTGCTGCGGCGCCATGCCTAGGCACCTGCTTGAGCCCGCTCCTCCTTGTGTTCAAATCAGGATGCTCACCTGTGCTTGGGCTTAGAAGCTGATCAGAGACTAAGGTTGGATCCAAGTAGAGACTAGATAACAGGTGCCAGCCACGAAGAGCCCTGGGCTGTCGGATTTCACAACAAACCAGCATCTGGGAACATCTCACACACAAGTAAGAAGGGAAAATGTGGGGCTGAGTGGACAGATGGGGAGAGACAGAAGTCATCAAGGCCTTCCAAGATGTGTATCCTTGGTGGACAAGGACACCCACTAACCTCACTATTCAAGCTGGAACTGGCCCATTGCTATCTAAACCCCCACCCCAAGCCTGGGCCTATCTGGTTTTGTCAAGTGTGTGTAACTTAAGATCACGCATCTCTGTCTTAGAACTGAAGTATTCAACCCCAAGAGTTCAGCAGAATACGAAAGGGAAAAAAGAAATAGCCAAGCCGTGTGTAATTCCACCGCACGGTTCCTGCCCAGGGTAGCTGACATGATGGTGAACAACTTGGTTTCTTTGGTGGCTTGGAGTCACCAGCAGGAGGAGAGGTTGTGGCTGTCGCTCGCACTCCCTCTTGGCTGCAGGCTGCCTCTGAAGCCGCCCTCCCACCCCAACACCTTCGGGTCCTACTGTCTGTCCGTCTCTGCCAGATTCCATGGAGGCTGTGCTGGCCTTCAGGGCCCTCAGGGAGACTGAAAAAGCAGGAGAGGTAGACGTGCACCCTGATGCCAGCTGAGGAGAAAACAAAGCTGACTCATGCTGTGCCTTCCCAGTTGTGCCTAATTACCAAGGGCAAAATCATTTTGCTGCATAGGAGGTCATTTACCCATTTAAGAGGAGCCTGGTCCCAAATTGTGCTTAATTACAGAACACTGAGTGCTCATCCTCTGCATCTGCTTTTCAGAGCTCATTACTAACCCGGCCCAGAGTAGCAGTCATGGGTCTGCAATTTAAAATATCAATCCAGAGGAGCCCTTCTGCTTTGACATTTAATTAAAAAAAAAAAAAAAAAAAAAAAACTAATTCTAGTCTTTTACCAGATGAGAAGTAGATAACTGAATATTTCCCTTATTTCCCCCATGAAGATGACTTAGAAACAATATTACTGGGGTGGGGCTACAGCTCAACGGTCTAAGTGTCTGCCTGGCGAGTGCAAGAACCCAGGTTCGATACCCAGGACTTCATGCGGTACTAGCCAATGAAACTGGGTTTGGTGGCACACACCTATATTTCCAGCACTGTGGAGGATGAGACAGGAGAATCATTATGAGTCCAAACTGTGTAGTGAAACTCTGTACTAGATGGATAAATTTTAAAAATTAAATTTAATTTTTAAATTAAAAAAGCAAGGGCTTTATTATGTATGTTAAAAGAGTAGGTATAAAATAGAAAATATATGAAAAAAAAGGGAAAAAGCAGCAGAGAAATGAAAAATATAAGGAAAAACAAATGCAAATTCTAGAACTAGAAAATGTAGTATCAGCAATGAGAGATTTATGTGAAGATCTTTACAGAGATTTGGAACTAGGGCTTGAGAGACCCAGTGAACGTAAGGGAAGATTTCTAAACCACTGAAATTAAAGCATGCAATGAAAAAGGAAGAATCCACACTATTAAAAAGGGTGGAAGGACATTCTCTATGCAGAAGAGAACTTGCTCCAGGTCTGTGAATCATGCAAAGGGCCAGAAGACATAAGAGCGCCAGACAGGAAACAGAAGACCTTTGACAGGACAGAGCCAGAGCTAGGGGGAGTGAAGATCAGCCGGGGGAAATGCAAGGGAGAAACCTGGGCAAGTGTGTCTTGGGAGCTGAGATACAAAGGCATATGAAATGCTCCCAGAAGAACTGAACGAGGCCAGAGAAAGGTGTGTGGACTGTGCCACGAAGCGCAGAGGCTCTCTGGGGAAGTCGATTTATTCAACCGAACCAGGTACAACAATAGGATTACATTTGTGTCATTTGTTTCCAGGAAACACTGCATGGCCCTTGGTGGAGTCCTTTACAAGGGGTCATGGTTATAGTAGTGATGTGGGAGGGGGACTTTGGGAGAGCCAGAAGCTGGAAAGCAGGGGCTCCGTGCATGCCCGCGGCTGCGCTGGGCCCTGCTTCCTGTGGGCCGAGGTGGAAGAAGACCAGCAGGAAACGCAAGGAGGATGCAAGAGCAAGAAGATAAGTCAAGGTTTTGATTCTTTGGTAATTGGGAAAACGGGGGCCAACAAAACGCAGGACTTGGCAAGGACAGCTGATGACCGAGGTCACAGCTCTTCGGTTTCTAACAGTTTTAGAGCTAACAAGGTTAAAGATGGGCCCAGCTCACAGGACAGGAGCGGTATTAGTCTATGGACTTAATAGTCGATTAAAATTTTAATGCCACCACTTTCTATTTCATGGCTATAACCTTCTGACACCTAAATTAAATTTCTCTTGTCTCAAGGTGAGGACAATAGGGTATTTTTATCTCCTGATTTATCTTGCACATTGAATAATCTCTAACGTTGAAGTTGTAATATCGACTCCGAAATAAAGCCGGCAATTGCACGTTCGCATAGGGCTGCCCCAGCTCAGTCTGTACTGTTCCACTGCCTATGTCAAATGACCAGAGTGCTACAATCTGCTGTGTGAAGGACACCATGCATGTCAGAACACGAGTCATTGTGTGTGTGTGTGTGTGTGTGTGTGTGTGT
>PVJA010016864.1:0-42574 GCA_004027025.1 Myocastor coypus
GAGGGGCGCAGGGGCTTACCCGCAGCGGGTGCGCAGGCTCAGCTCCCAGCGGTGGGGTTTGGGCTGGGCTGGGACAGGAAGTTAGTCGCGGGAACGCAGAGGCGGGGCAGAGGGGCGCAGGGGCTTACCCGCAGCGGGTGCGCAGGCTCAGCTCCCAGTATCCTGATTTTTAAACTTGGTCTTAGAATCAATTGCATGAAAGTCATTCAATTAGGGGTTGCAATTTGAAAATGCATATGAGTTTTGCAGCTTTTTAATTTTGCTTTGTTTTTCTTTTGTTTTGTAACAGGGAGCCAACTCAGGATCTTGCACTTGCCAGGCAGACAAGCTGCTAAGCTATATCCCTGGCCCAAGTTTCATGGCTTTTTAAAACAAAATGACACCATTGTTCAATTACTTTTCCTCTTAGTTTCTGAAAAAATTTCATTTCTAGATGTATTCCTTTTTTTTTTTTGTCTTTTTGAGACAGGGTCTCATGCAGTTCAAGCTGGCCTGGAGCTCACTTTTGTAGCCCAGGCTGGTCTTGAACTCACATTGATTCTTCTGCCTCAGCCTCCCAAGTGCTGGGATTACAGGTGTGCACCACCACACCCAGCATTGTTCCTTTTTTTCATAGTACTTACTTACTCTACTCATGAGTCTATTCATCATTGTGAGTTGCCACATGTATAGAACTGATCTTAATTATTTTACTTTATCTCCTGTTCTACCCTTTACTTCTCTTGAACTTTGTTAAGGGTCATTTATCTTCCTCTACCATTTTTCCATTAGTTTTTTCTTTCACAAGTTTTTATTAGATTATTATAATAAGCATCACATCTGCATCTGTGCTGAGTGTTTCTTGTAAAACTCATTGCAATTCAAGTGTCATATGACAGTATTGAGGGATGGAGCATTTCAGAGGTGATAAACAATGAAGACTCAGCAGGGGCTACAAAAGTGAGCTCAAGGCCAGCCTGAACTGCACAGCGAGACCCTGTCTCAAAAAGAAAAGACAAAAAAAAAAAAAACCAAAAAACAAAAAAAACCAAAACAAACAAACAAACAAACAAACAAACAAAAAAACAATGAAGACTGCTCCAATTATTGGGATTAGTGCTATTATAAAAGTGTTAATTCAGCCCCCTTTTGCTTCTTTACACATTTGTCCTCTGTATGTGGTGAGGTAGCAATAAAACTAGTAGAATACTGTGCCTTGATATTGTATTTGCCAGTCTCCAGAACAGTTGGCGAATAAATGTATGGTCACTGTAAATTACACATTTTAAATATTCTACCAACACAAAATCAATTGCAACAAAAATAGAAACAAAAACAAGATATTACTATAGCAATAAACCAAAACTATGGATACAAGATTGTAACTGGATAATGGATTGATGCTGAAAAAAATTGGAAAATAAATCTAGTAAGAATCTAAAGTTCTACAAATAGAGCATGAATGGCAAGTCTTATGGAGGTTATGATGAAGAAAAGAACTATAGTGTAAGTATGAAACTATTTACAGATACTGAGTTGGTCATAGTAAGAATAGTTAAAATGTAATGATGGTAAAAGAATTCTGAAATGAATGAGGTATTGGAAGCAATGCTATCTTTCTTACAAAGAAGCAAAGTGTATTTAGCAGAAGAAATCTCAAAGTTGGAAAGGACTCCATGAACTCCATGAATATAATAAAATCAAAGAATGGAGAAATAATTTAAAGATGAAATTTGTAAATAAAGAATCAGAATTTAATGATTTGGAACTATGATACTCTGGATATATGATATATGAATGAAAAAAAAGTTAGTGTAGGAAAGATAGAAAAACATGTGGCCAAAGAACATTTGATAAAGACATTAGTATGGCTGACAGGATGTCAAATGTTATTCATTAAGATAGTAGGAAACTAACCCAAAGTCATTTCAGAAAGGTTTCAGGCTGCCACTTCCGTTTAGACCCAGAATGATCCACTTTTGAGAGCTCTTCTTCAAAGAACTCTAGAATTTTCTCTTCTTACCTGCCTAAGATTCCACATTCTGTTTCAGAATCTCCCATGTCCTGATTGTCTCAGCTGTGTCTCAAGTTGTCCCTGTGTTTGGTGCTGATCACCACTGTGGAAAGTACAAATCATAAAATTTGTTCTCATCCACAAGGTGCTAATTCTCTATACATGCACAGTGTGATATTTTGAGGTATGGATTCTTCCTCCTAGATTTGTAAGAAAGCTGCAGAGAAGTGCCGCAGAGACAGCTACTATGACGAAGATCTCCATTTTAAAAAATAGATTCTTCTTCAAGACTACTCTTAGACTCCCCTTACTAAAGACACCACTGTGCAATGCCAGCATAGGAACTTGTAGGAGGAGACTATAGCTGGTAGGATTGGTCATGGAGCCTGACTCTAGCAAAACCATAGGGGCAGGGCTTCTTGGGTCTTGGGGATGCTAAGGCTAACTTAGTATGTCGAGGGTTTAGGACATGGATTAGTCAGAGATCTAGACAGGATTTAGTGTTGATCAAATAATATTGTCCAATAGGACTTTGCCTCCTTTTAAATGGGAAATCTTCATCCTCTCCCCGATTACATTTTGTAAGTAGATTAACACATTTGGTTTTACTAACTCACAGATGAAGACTTTGCCACAGGATATGTTGGACGTTACACTTCCATTTCTGACTTAGACTAGTGTCTGAAATGTGGTCTTTTGAGTTGATTCTGGAATACATTAAGTGTTTAGAGCAATTAGATTGAATGAGTAATATTTTGCATGTGAGATAGGACAGGAGTTTTTTTTTTTTAAATCATCTTGGGGTGTCATGTTTTATTTTAAATGTTTTTCTCCTCCAAATCTCATGTTGGAAATCAAATGTCATTATAATAGCTTTAAAATATTTTCTAAAAAGAAAATGACACAGGCTAAGAAAAAAAAAAAAACTAAAATAGAATTTAAATATCAGAATAGTGATGAGACCACCACTGCTATATCTAGACATTAAAATGGTAAGAAAGGAGAACTAGCCTGCCAGGATGAGGTGCTTGGGATTCTTGATAACTGTCTTTATGAGAGGAATCCAGTTCCAGTCCCATCAGACTATACGAAGGGAGGACCCAGAATTTGGAACTGGGCAGAGGAACAGAGAATAGATCCATTCTAATGAGGCGAAACACTTTGCACCCAAACTCAAAATTTCTAGTCTGTTTTAACGTGTAACTATAGTCCTTCCTTCTGTGGACTAAAGAAGAAAACCATTAGTTAACAAAGTTTGTTAATTTCTAAATTTTGCTTGGTATTATTATTTTAACTATATTCTATAGCGAGGATGTCATATCTGTCTTAACCACTTGTTCTCCTTGGAGTAATAATTTTGGGAAGCACAGGGTTTATTACCTCACCAATGCCATAAACTGAAATTGGAGAAAAATGACAAATGGAAACCAGCATCCCACTATCAATTAATTGAAGGTAAGATGACCTCAGGTCCAACACAAATTGTGAATCTCTAATGCACTGAAGATATCCCTGAAGAACTGTGGCTCTAAAAGTAGTGATACAGCTACCTGCTATCAAAATTTCTCAAGAATTATCACAGAAATGACAGTAAAGAATACTTTCTGAAATGGAAAATGACAAGGCAAAGGAGCTAAATGCGATCTCAAGCACCCATCCAACCAGAACAAATCAAGGAAATATCAGCATAGAAGAAATTGGAGTCACATACCTGAAATCTCTGAAAAGATTCTAACTGAAGAAAAGAAAGAACTCTAGGGCCGGATAGATAGCTCAGCAGACTAAAGTATCTGCTTAGATAGAGCACAGAGGATGAGGTTGGATACCCAGTGTGCGATGCTGGCCCCGCCTCCAGGGTACGCTGAAACAGAGACTGAGACTGAGCATGGTGATGTGCCACCTGTTATCCCAGCTCTTGGGAGGCTGAAGACAGAAGAAACACTATGAGTCTGATCCGTGTAATGAGACCTTACAGACCTTGTACTAAATACATTGGAAAAAAAAAATAGAAAGAACTCCAAATGTGCAGAGAGGGAATCAGATCAAAAATAAATTGCCAGATAGATAAAGATATACTAACTATAACAAATGAACTGCTGAGTGTATCTAAAGAAGATACTGACTGAAAAAATAGGGGATGATAGAACAATAATGGAGACCATGAATAAACAATTGAGGAAAGAAATAGAATGCATAAAGCAGATTCAGAGACATCTAGGAAATGAAAAACTCCATTAAAGTCTGGCAAAATCATTTGAATGAAACCAAAGATAGACTTTAGATCTTGAAGATACTTTTATAGATATTGAGGAGGAAAGGAAAGATCTCTTAAAACCACAGGAGCTGGGAAATAAAAATTCAAAAGCTACAAGGTGACACAGAGATGAACAACATTAGATTAATAGGTATCAATGAAAAAGAAGTCAATGCAAATGACATAAAAGGATTATTTGCAGAAGTAATAGCAGAAAACTTCCCAAGTATAGGGAAAGAATATGACATACAGTTAAGTGAGACATATAGAAATAAAATAGCATAAAACAAAAATAAATGCACACCAAGACATAAAAATAAAGATCTCAGAAATTCAGCACAAGAACAACATACTAAAAGCTATTAGAGAAAAGAAACATTACATTTAAAGGAAAGCTGATCAGTATCACAGCAGATTTCTCAACATAAACCATCAAGTCAAGAAGAGTGTGAAGTATTTCAAGTCCTACAAGAAATCAAATTCCAACTGTGATTGATATATCTTATAATCTCTTTCAAATTTAATGGTGAAGTAAAATACTTCCACAAGCAACCACTAAAGAAATTCATGACCACCAAATCAACCCTACTAAGAGTACCAAAGATATTCTAGAAGGAGATCAAAATGAACACAATTCCAAGAACAGGAGAAAATAAAACCACAACACAGGGCAAACAATGAAACAGGAAAGTTAGGGAACCAACAACAGGAAAATAACCCAGCAGATAAGCCAATACATATAAATCACAATCACCAATGTCAATGGTCTCAATTCACCAGTGAAAAGCAATAGACTGGAAGAATGGATCAAGAAACAAAATCCAACAATATTCTATATATAAGAAAGGCAGCTAGCTCAAAAGAAAATTTGTAGGCTGAAAGTCAAAGGAATTATTCCAGGCACCAGAAACTCAGTAAAAAGCAGGGATAGCTATTATGTTTGCAGATAGTGTCAACTTCAAACCAAGAATGAGATAAGGAAGGCCACTATATACTGGTTAAAGGAAAACTTCAAGACAAAGAAATAACAATTAGAAATATGTTTGCACCAAATATTGGAGCACTCAACCATATAAGACAAATTTTAGAGGACACAAAAAAACCAAATAACCAGTAACAATCTTTTCTTTTTTTTTGTTTTTATTTCATTTTATTTTTTGAAGTTGAGAAGGACTTTTTTTTGGCTGGCTCAGGCTGCCTTAACAGTTGGCTGGGGATCAAGCCCCAGTCCCCTCTGACTGACTGTTTGCCCAAGCAGGCTTTTAATCAACTGAGCTAAGCTGTAGGCCCTCCCTCCCCCCAGTAACAATCTTAACAGGACCATAACACACCCTAATCTCTAAGAGATATGTCAACTAGACAGAAAATCAGCAAAGATGTAGCAGAACTAAACCAAACCTTTGAACAAATGGACTTAGTGGACATTTACAGAATGTTAGCAACATCTGAATGTACATTCTTTTAAGCTGTAAAAGAGACATTGTCTAAAATAGACCACATACTAGTCCATAGATCATGCTTACATAAATGCAAGAAAACAGAAATTATCCTGTGCATATTGTCTGACCACAGTGCAGTGAAACTAGAAAATAATGACCAAAGAAACTAAAAAATTCCAAAAACACATGGAAATTATATAATGTTCTCTTTGGTAACCAATGGTCTACAGATGAAATTAAGTGAAAAATTAAACAACATCTACAATCCAATAAAAATTCAAACACAACTTACTGGAATTTGTGGAGTGCAATGAAAGCAGTTCTCAGAAATTTATAGTAGTGAATTCACACATTAGGAGAACAGAATGAGAAAAAATAAATATACTAATGTTGCACCTCAAACTTCTAGAAAAAGAAGAGCAAAAGTCCAAATAAGGCAGGAAATTATTAAGGTCACAGTGGAAATCAATGTAATTGAGACAAAGAAAGCAATACAAAGAATGAATCAAAGAGATGATTTTTAAAAAACATTAAATAAGATCGATAACGCCCTAGGCAACTTAATAAATAACAACAACAACAACAAAAAAAAAAAAAGAAAAAGAAAAAAAGTTAAATCCAAGCAGTAAGCAATGAAAAGGGTAAAATTACTACAGGTCCTGTGGAAATTCAGAAGATCATCACCTACTTTGAACATCTTCACTCTCGCAAGTTGGAAAACACATAACAAATGGACAGATTCCTGGATACATACAAATTACCATTACTGAATTATTAAAACATAAAAATTCAGGGCTGGCCAAATAGCTCAGTGGATAAAAGCATCTGCAAGCAGGTGGAGGCACCAGGGGTTCAAGCCCCAGGCCTGTCATACTGGCCCTGCCCATGGGGCATGTTGAGGTGGGAATTGAGATTGGGTGTGGTGGTGGGTGCCTGTAATTTCAACTTTTGAGAGGCTGTAAACAGGCAGATCACTACAAGTCTGATCTAGTATTGTGACCCTGAACACCCTGTAGACCCTTCCCTAACATACCAAAACAAACAAACAAAAAGCAAACGAAAAAGAAAAATTATGAATAGCCTAATATCAGTGAATGAAATTCAAAATGTAGTTAAAAACTTACGACAAAGCAAATCCCAGACCCTGATGTATTCACAGAAATTTGGAGATTTAATTCCAAATTCATCGATGAAATTGAAAAGGAAGCAATTTTCCTTAATTCATTTCTTGAGGCATGTATTACATTGATATCAAAACTGGAGAAAGATCTAACCAAAAAAACCCTATAGGCCAATTTTCCTAATGAACATAGATGAAAACCTCCTCAATAAAAGACTAGCAAATAGAACACAGCAAATCATCAAGAAGAATATATACCATGAACAGCTGGGATTCACCCCAAGTGTATAAGGATGGTTTGATTCACACAAATCAATAGGTGTAACACCCCACACCAACAGAGCCCAAAAACAAAAAAAGCACACATCATCTCAATAGATACAAAAAAAAACAAAAAAACAAAAAAACAAACAAAACAAAACAAAACAAAAAAAAACTTTTGACAAGGTCCAACATTCATTCATGATAAACTGGAAAATTGGAATAGATGGCCTATACCTCAGTCTGATAAAAGACATCTATTACAAACCAATAGCCTATATCATTCTAAACAGAAAAACTGAAAGCTTTTACTCTAAAATTAGGTACAAGACAAGGATGTCCACTGTCACTACTTCTCGTCAGTATAGTTCTGGAAACATTAGCTAGAATCATTAGACAAGAGAGAGAAATAAAATGAATTAGAATGGAAAGGAAGAAATTATTAATTTATCATTATTCACAAATGACATGATCCTCTACATGGAAGATCCAAAAAAACTCCACCAAGAAACTGCTAGAATTACTAAATAAATTCAGTAGCATGGCAGGATACAAAGTCAACACCCCCAAAACAATAGCATTCCTTTACACAAATGACAACCTCACTGAGAGAGAAGTTAGGGAAAAAATACCATTCACAATAGCATCCCCCAAAATGAAATACTTAGAAATTAATCTAAGAAAAGAATTGAAAGATCTATACAATGAAAATTACAATATTCTGAAAGAAGAGATGAAGAGGATTTTAGTAAATGGGAAATTATTCCTTGATCTTGCATAGGAAGAATGAACATTGTGAAAATGACCACATTCGCAAAATTTTCATGCAGATTTAATTCAGTCTCTATAAATATACTATGAGCATACCTCACAGTTCTAGTAAAAACATTCCTAAAATTCATTGGGAAATAGAAAAAACCTAGAATAACAAAGGCAATCCCTCCAGCACAGGCAAGGCAGGCGGAATTACAGTTCCTTACTTGAAATTATATTACAAAGCTACTGTGATTAAAAATAGCATAGTTCTGGCAAAAACCCAAACCAACACAGATAACAGAACTAATGATCAAAGGAACAGATTTGAAGATGCAGGTATAACTACAAACACATTCAGTCACCTTATCTTAGACAAAGAGGCCAAGTATGTTCACTGGAAGAAAGATAGCTTCTTTAACAAATAGTGCTGGAAAAACTGGCTTTCTAACTAAAATAGATCCAGGTCTTTTCAAAACTAAAACTAAAGAGAAAGTGGGAGGAAATCTTGAAGACATCAGAGTAGGCAAAAAGTTCATGGACAGAAATCAAATTGCACGTTTAACACTTGAAAGCGTCAACAAATGGGACCTCCTCCGGCTAAGAAGTTTTTGCACATCAAAGGAAATTACCAACAGAGTGAAAAGACAACCCACAAATTTTGAAAAGATTTTAACTTATAGTACTCAGACAAAGGTCTTCTATCTAGATTCTACAAAGAACTAAATACCATTAGGGTTCCAAAATTCAAAGACCCAATCCAAAAATGGGCATCTGAGGTGAACACACACTTCTCAGAGAAAGAAATGCTTCAAGGCTATAAGTACATGCAGAAATGCTCCACATCGCTAGCCATTCGTGAAATGCAAATCAAAACAACACTTAGATACCATCTCACCCCAGACAGAATGGCTATCATAAAGAAATCAACCAGCTGGGTGTGGTGGTGCGTGCCTGTAATCCCAGCACTTGGGAGGCTGAGGCAGGAGGATTGGTGCAAGTTCAAGACCAGCCTGGGCTACAAAAGTGAGCTCAAGGCCAGCCTCAACTGCATAGCGAGACCCTGTCTCAAAAAGACAAAAAAAAAAAAAAAAGAAAAAAGAAAAAAAAAGAAATCAACCAGTAACAAATGCCATGGGGAAAGAGGAACCCTTCTCCACTGCTGGTGGAAATGCAGACTGGTGCAACCGTTGTGGAAAGCAGTGTGGAGGATCCTTAAAAAACTAGAACTGTAAATACCATTGAATCCAGCTATCCCCCTACTGGGAATTTTCCCGGAAAAACTGAAAACATCATACCATAGCGATATCTGTGCACCTATGTTTATAGCAGCCCAATTTGTAATAGCCAAATCTTGGAAACAATCAAAATGCCCATCATTTGAAGAATGATTGAAAAAAAATATGGTATTTTTAAACAATGGAATATTACTCAGCTATAAAGAATGATAAGCTGGAAGATTTCATATATAAATGGATGTATATTGAACATATACTCATTAGTGAAATAAACCAGACCTACATGTGCAAATATTGTATAGTCTCCCTAATATAGGAACTCTAGATTTTTTTTCTTTCCCTATCAATATCAATTGGAAGATGTGTCATGCCCACACCCTGTGCTCTGTATAACTATTGCAAGGACAATATGCAGTGTGTCAACTGTTAAAAGTAATGTTTATTGAAAGTGTTAATGTTTAATTGTTCGATCAATCTCATATACCTATATCTATTAATCTAAACTGATCCGATGATGAAAACATGTAATATGACCATTGTTAAATTAAAAAAAATAAATGAATAAATTAAAAAAACAAAAACAACAACAACAAAAAAACTAAAACTAGATCCAGGTCTATCACCATGTGCTAAAGCCAAAATGGATTAAAGATCTAAACAGTAAAACAGAAAGATTAAGTTTATTGAAAGAGAAAGTAGGTAGAAATCCTGAAGACATAGGGGTAGGCAGAGAGTTCATGAACAAAAATGAAACTGCATAGGAAATACTTCAGTGAATAAACACTGGAATTTCATCCTATTGAAAAGTTTCTGCACATCAAAGGAAGTCACTAACAAAGTGAAAAGACATTCCACAAATTGGGAAAAAATCTTAACCAACAGTCACCCAGACAAAGGACTTCTATTTGGAATATATAAAGAACTGAAAAAAAAAGTCAAGCCCTCACAATTGAAATACCCTATCCAAAAATGGGCATCTGAGATAAATATACCCTTCCCAGAGGAAGAAATACAAATAGCACATAAATACATGAAAAAAATTTCCACTGTACTCATCATTTGATAAGTGCAAATTAAAACAACACTGTGATTCGGTCTCATTCGAGAAAGACTGTTATCATAAGGAAATCAACTAATAACAAATTCAGGAGAGACTGTGGGGAAAAAGGAACTCTTTCTACTGTTGGTGGGAGTGTATACTGGTACAACCTCTGTGGAAATCAGTGCAGTGGTTCCTTAAAAACCGAGGATTAGAAGTCCCATTCAACCCAGCTAATCCCCTTCTGGGTATTTTCCTCCCCAAAACTGAAAACATCATACCACAGCATCATATGTGTACCCATGTTTATAGTGGCACAATTTGTCATAGATAAATCTTGGAAACAACCCAAATGCCCATCACCTGAGGAATGGATAAAAAAAGTGGCATTTTTATACAATTAATACTCAACTATCAAAAAAGATAAACTTGAGGCTTTTATAGGTAATTGGATGTAACTAGAGGCTATACTCATAAGTGAAATAAATCTGACCCACATGTGTAAACATTGTATTATCTCCCTACTATAAGAACCCTCAATAATTAATAGAATCTGAATGGTAAAATAGGTATAGTTAAATGGTAAGAAATTGAACATAAGTGAGGTACTTTATACATTATGTCAACTTGATATATTGGAAGCTTGGTTGGATCTTGAAACTTGATTTGATTTGCTTGTCCATTTCACACCCTGGGGCATGGGGACCCTGGCCTAGAGTGAGGAGGATGTGCTCCAGAGTGACTCAGCACAAAAAGGATATGTAAAAGAGTTGAGGAAGGCTTCTGCCCCATGCTTCCTTGGAGAAGTCCTGGTCTTCATTGCCTCACTTTATCGGTGTGCCACTTTGGATGAGCAATCTACATAGCTGCACCACTTTAGGAGAGCTCCGATCTTCAAAGTGGAGTACAAGTCTTTGCAGTCAGCATACAAGGAAGAGAGAGTCTTGATGGACACCGCGGCTGCTGCTTCTCCTCTGCTCTCTCTTGTTTTCTGCTGCCGTGAACGATTGCTGTTTGCCTTGGAGCCAGTGCAGTGTGGACTGAAATCTCCACTAATTGTGAGCTAAATTAACCTCCCTTTCCTTCACTTTGGGTATTGGTGTGTTGTCCCAGAAATGAGTAAAAAGTAACCAAGACAATAAGGAATGAACAATTGAAATGAGATAAAGGAGAAAAGATGGGTAAAAAGGAAGGAAAAATCATGTAAGTACATACACAAGATATCTAAGATGCTTATACTACTAATTTCCATTGGTTCTTTGATGGTAGCAGTTATTGCTTAAAATTTCTACTTTGAACAAATTTTAAATTTATTTTAATGAATAAAGAAAGATAAAATAGTGGTCAAACAATTTCAAATCAGGTGAGTAGGATGGTTACAATAATTAATATATTGTAAAAAATACATTGCCTATTGTTGTCTTCATAGTAGTTATTCAGAGGACAGGATGCAGACATAATAACTTGTCTAAACAATATTATAAACTTTTGTTCTCAGTGAACTAAAGAAAGTAGCTGCATATTTATCTTAACTCTTGTGTGTGTGCATATATAATTTTTTTCACAACAGAATGATCTTTTATTTACACTTTTGTGAAGTTAGTGATGCATGACACTAGGTTGCCTAATAACTGACAGCTAACCTTAACCAGACAGGATGTTCATGTCAGAAGTGAGGTATTTTGTTTGCTTTAGGCACTGGGCCAAGTCTCACCTACAGATATTTGATTGATTTTCTAGCTTGAATAATATCATTAAGCTTCTCTTCTGGATGTTTAACAACTAACATTTGTAGACCAAAATTAGGGAAATAGAGTGGCTGCAAGGATAGGCAATATTTTGATCCTAACCCTTCAAGGTCAGTGAGGACTCAGGACAAAAGGGAACCTGTGATGTGACATCTGTAACTCAGTGGCGTCCCAAATTTTCTGATCAAGGAGATTATGGGGCCACAGAGGAAAGTGATTGACGATGTATAGTGTGCCCAAGGAGAATCATTTAGAGAGAAAAAAGTACTTTGACCAGTTTTAAATGCTAGTATCTGTCATCTGAACAACTACACTGAAGATAGCGATGTACAGTATAACAACCACTGTTGAATACCTTTCATCTTGTTTTTAGAAAAATGTGTATCATTTCTAATGCCTTGAATATTTTTTTATATAATCTTTAAAATACATTAACAAATAAAAAGGCCAAAGAAAAAAATTAAGGTTTATTGAAGAGTTAATATTTAATTGTTTGATCAGTCTTGCATGCCTATATCTGGTAATCTGAATAATAAATTTGACAACAATATGTAGTATAGGCATTGTTAATTTTCTATTCTTGTTTTGAAATTCTGTACCATTTTTATAGTTTTGTTTCTTTGTGCTTGTCTTTGTTCTTGTTATTTGTTTGCTTTCCTCTTTAAAATAAAATAAAGAGCCAAGGAGATATCTTGGTAGGGTAAGTTCCTACCTGGCAAGCTCAGGGTCCTGAGTTCAATCCTTGGTACCACAAAACCAAAAATCAAAGAACAAAAACTAAAATAAAAAATGTAAAGCATAAAATAGTAAGAAAGAATATTTTTAGTAAGAAGTCTAAAAAAAAGAAGTCTATGCCCACCCATTTGTTAACTAGGTGAAATGGACCAGTTACTTTGAAGACAATCTAGCAGTGGTTCTCAACCTTTCTAATGCCATGACCCCACAATACAGTTCCTCATGTTGCAGTGACCCCAAACCAAAAAATAATTTTGGTGGCTACTTTAAAACTGTAATTCTGCTACAGTTATGATTTGGAATGTAAATACCTGATATGCATTATGTATTCTCATTGCTACAAATCAAACATAATTTAAACATAGTGATTAATCACAAAAACAATATTTAATTATATGTTGAGAGATATTTATTACTAACTCCAATAAATAACACTTCGCCATGGCATAGCATGAGTTTAAATATAACAACAATTCCAAAAAATAACATTTTCCGATGGCTTTAGGTGACTCCTGTGTTTTGGTCATTTGACCCCCCACTGGGGTCGCGACCCACAGGTTGAGTACTGCTGATCTATAGGGAAGAGTTGGGGCAGTTTATATAATTCATTTATGGAGCACATAGCATGCAAGAGACCTTAAATTGAATTCTCAATGGGTATATTTGTGTGTGTATGCAGAGACACCCATACACACCTACCACAAGTAAAAATAAAAGAACAGATGATCTGAATAGGCTTGTATGTATCAAGGAAAATAAATCAATGATGAGTAGTCTTTCAAAGCAGAAAATATAGTTAGTCCCAGTTTTGTTAAGTAGTAAAGTAGGGAAAATGTTTAGGATTATATCACACCAATTTTCATAACCTCTTCCAGAAAATAGGTAAATCTTGGAAGCAGTTCAAATGCCCATCAAGCAAGAAACATAAAAAGTTGTGTGTGTATGTGTGTTTTAACACAATGAACAAGGCAAAGGAGAAAAGATAGGAAAAAAAGGAATGTGGAAAATTATGCAAGTATATATACAGGGTGACTGAGATAATTACACTAATAATTTCCATCATCAGTTTTTTAAAAATAGCAGTTGATGTTTAGAGTTTTCACCTTCATTAACTGTGTGCTAATATCTGCAATCTAAGCAACTATATCAAGGACAGCAATGTGTAACACTAAAACCATAGTTGGATACCACTCATCTTGGTCTTCCAAATACGTGCCATTTCTAATGTATTGTCAATTATTACTATACTCTCTTCAAAATAAATTTAAAAAAGTAAAAAGGACAAGAAAAAAATTAAGATTTATTGAAAGTAAGTGTTAATATTCAATTATTTGTCCAATCTTAAATAAATATATTACTCTAAGCAACAGATTTAACAATAAAATAGATAATATAACAAGCATTGTTAATTACCCTTTCTTGCTTTGAAATTCTAACATATGTATTGGTGTATGTTACATTGTTTCTGCTATTTGTCTTTACTCTTCAAAATAAAATAAAATTTAAAAATACAGTGGAATACTACTTATCCATAAAAAAGGATAAGCGTGAAACTCTTATGTAAATGAATATAACTTGAGACCACCCTTATAGGTGAAATAAATTTGGTACACATGTAAGTATTGAATTGTTTCTTTGATATGAGAAACCAAATGTGTAAATAACGACTAAAGTGTACAATAAATATTGTGAAATAGGAAGAAATTGTTGAAAAGAAATGGGCAGTAGGGAGGTGGGAAGAGTAAAGGAAGGAAAGGAAAATGATAAAAGAAGGATAAAATGGAAACAAAAGATTTGTAATAAGGAGGGAAAGAGAGGTTGAAAGTATGAGCAGGGGTTGGATAAAAAGAGGAACCAGGATATACAATGTACAGGTACAATTTTTTATGATAAATGTGGTCATTATGTATACCTAAATTTTACTAATAAACTTTTTTTTTTTTCTTGTTTCAGAACCTTCGTTTGTTTATTCACTCATGTTAATGGCCGGCTCAGCCCATCCCGAGGGCAGGGCTGGCGCAGCATGTGGTGCCGGGGATCGAACTGCGGTCCCTGAAGCCGCCCAAGCTTTCCCAAGCAGGCGCTTTAGACCACTGAGCCATCCCGTCGGGGCCCCAAAACTTTTGTTTGTTTGTTTATTTATTTTTATGGCCTGCTCAGCCTGCCCTGAGGGCAGGGCTGGCGCAGCATGTGGTGCTGGGGATTGAACCGTGATCCCTGTAGCTGCCCAAGCTTTCCTAAGCGGGCGCCTTAGACCACTGAGTCATCCTGCCAAGCCCAATAAACTTAATAAGAATAACAAGTAACATAACGTTTATTATGTAGAGGTACAATAAACTCTCAAGGAATCCTGGGGGAGAAGTTGCAAAACAGTGTATTTTGTTATGTTATCCTTTCTGTAAAATAAGAAGAGAATAAGAAGAAAATTCACCAATTTTGTGTAGTTCAAATTTGAAATTTACAGAAAACTAACAATACCTAGGCAAGTTGGCTTAAGTGGTAAATCTAACATTTAATAATAAATTAAAACCAATTTTCACACATATTTGCTAAAATGTTAGCAGAGAAGGGGCCATTTTAAAATTCATTCTAAATTTTCACTTGCTTTTCCTATTAGTAATCTCAACAAAAAAGGTTTTACAATTCAATATGTACAGTGTTTTTAAAAGTGTACTTTGACTTAGTACAATTGTGTTACATGTTTTACGTGTTCTCAAGCCTGTTATTTTGGTTTTTAATCTCTCTCATATACATATAATCATTAATTTCATTAGACCTTATAAAATACATACATGAATGTGGTCTTGCTAAAACAAAAAGGGTGAGGGAGGAGAAGGAAACAGGAATGTGTTACGTACATGTGCCAGTCCCCTGCAGTGAATGTATTCATTTTTTACTGCAAACATGTACTAATAAGCCAAAAAACAAGGGCTCTATTTCATTAAAAAAGACAAGTGAATAGACACTTTACAGAAGAAGAAATATAGATTGTCGAAAAATATATGAAAAAATCTGTGACCATTAGAAAATGCAATTTAAGACAATGCTAAGATTCTATCTTACTCTGAAAAGAATGGCGATTGTTGAGAAACCAAACAGTAACACATGCTAGAGGAGCTGCGGTGTAAAGTGATTGCGCCTACATTACTGAAGGGAGTAGGAACAGCCCAAATTTATGAAAATCAGTGTGGAGATTTCTCAAAGAACTGAAATTAGAAACTCAATACGACCCAGCTATCCTTCTAAATAACTTCCTAAGGAGCTTAAGGCATCATATTGGAGTGACAGATGTACACTAATGTTTATAGTAACACAATCTGTAGTAGCTAAATTCTGGGTAAAGAAAATATGATGAATATATATATATATATATATATATATATATATATATATAGCTTAGCTGTAAAGAGTGACAAATGAGAGACATTTATAGAAAACAGATGGAACTGGAAAATACAATGCTGAGCATTCCAAGTACCGCAGGCTTAAATAGTGTAGTGTATCTCTCGTTTCAGTGAGGCCAAGAGAATAATAAAGAATGCATAGAAGGGGACAAGGTGTGGGATTGCTTACTTGGGAAAGTTGTCCAAGGAAACAAGGGTGAGGGGTGAGAAGAAGGGGAAGGGAAAGAGGAAATTCGATTATGTCATGTAGAGGAACCTAATAACATCAATGAGTGTAGAGGAACTTAATAACATCAACATACAATAAACTGTATTTATTAGACTTAACATGAGCTAAGTTTAATAAATTAACAGGAATGAAAATTGGGATAGGGGAATTAGAACAGGAGGGAGGGAGGGTGGAGGGAATGGGAAGGAGATTAAACAATAAAAAGGAAAAAAAAAACTGTAAAATATACCAGTATTGACTCCTCCAGGTGAGTGTAAACTGCATGTGCTACAAATGTACTTATACATTTTGAAAAAGTTATAAGAAAACAGGCTTACTGTAGAATCTTAGAGAATAGCTAAGCTAAGATATGTTTCTTTTTTTGCCCCCAAACTTAGACCAGATAAAGATGCTTTAAATTCTCATTCTTTGACTAGCAAAAAGTTAGCTGAATTATTTTCCCTCACACATCAATATAAAGATGTACCTGTGAATGCAACAAATATTAAGTTCCCCACTCCATTTTCTTAAAATTTGACCTACCATCTTCCTTATACTAAATAAAACTCCTTACTGACCTATCCTAATAATCAGTTGACATTAGGAAAAGCATGTTTTGATTATTCTAGTGCCTCACCTTAGTCTTTTCCTTACCTGGTAGCTTCTTCCTCATAAAAGAAACCACCTTTCTGCCGTGGCTTAGAGATACTTGTAGCTGCTATGGTTGGATTTTTCTCCCTATTGCAGTAGTACTCCTCATTGCAATAATTCTTTCAAATAAAGTATGTTTTGGACCAATTATGGATTTGTTTTTATTTGATAATATAGATCATCAGATAATTTCTTGACCAAGATAAATTTGAAGCTTTTATAGGTATATGGATGTAACTAGAGACAGTATTTATAAGTGAAATAAATCAATGTGTAAACATGTCTCCCTAGTGTGAGAAACTGAAAGAGTAAATAAGATGCAAAAAATACAAAAGATACTGTGAAAGGGAAAGAAACTCCTCCAAAGGAAAGAAAAACAGCGATAAGGGAAAGGAAAAAAGAAGGAAGAGAAATATATGTATATTATATCATATATATTTTAATGAATATATTTATTTTCTATGTATAAGAGGGCTAAGATAATTGTATTATTAATTTCTATTAGTTTATTGAAAGGACATTTAGTGCTTATATTTAATCAATTTTACGTGGTAATCTGAGCAACTACTTTGAAGATAACTTTGAAGATATAATAAAATAATCATTGTTAATTTCCTGTCATCTTTTGAAATTCTGTATCATTTTAATTTTTTTCTCCTTAAAATAATAAATATTTCTTGGCCATTTGCATTAAAACTCTTTCCATATCTGTAGCTATTTTTTTTATAACAAAAGATAATGACAAATTCATATTTTAACTTGTCTTAGTCTCTGAGTCTGACTGCTCTGATGCCTGTTTGCATGGGTTTCCATTTCTATGTTTGTCTCCGCATGCGTTGCTACAGCTTTCTGTGTACCCAGTTTCCCATCTTCACCTACTTGCGTCCTCGAGGCCAAGTTCCTTGTTCTCAGTTTGCTCCAGAGAGACCTGCACAGAGAGCAGGATCTTTCCCTACGGTTATCAGGACGTTGACTCACAGGTTCAGCTCAGGCTCTGACTGTTGTACAAGAAAGGAGTTGAAATTATTTTCATGGCAGGAAGTAAATATCTGGCTTCATTTCCTCCTAAGTGTCATTTAATTTTTTTTAAATTTTATTGGTACAATTTAGATACACGCAACGGTCCCATTCATCATAGGGAAGCTGTGCCTATATGTGCTATATCTTGATTTCTTTTTTCTCAATTCCCTTTCACTCCCGTCAAACCCTCTGATTCATTTCACTTAAAATTAAGCTCTTAAGGTACATCCATTGGTCTATAAATGACTGAAATTTATCTTTCTTGATGGCAAAATAGTACTCCATCCTGTATAAATGCCACACACACTGCCTTTTAAAATCCATTCACCTATAGCTTTAGCCATAGTGTTGTGCTACTTTAAATATGACATTTTGTGTGTCACTATTACTTTTATTTATTTTTTTTTCAGGAGGATAACCAGAAGACATATAGTTGAGCTACAGAGAGTTTATAGCTTTAATTGTTTGCTAATCTTCATAGTGACATCCATAGTGTAAACTTGTTTACATTACATTCCTGCAACAATGTAGAAAGATCCATTCCTCCCCAAATATTTGTTCTTTTAGTTCATGCTGATAGTTTCTCTCTCTCTCTCTCTCTCTCTCTCTCTCTCTCTCAGCCTGTCTTTCATATATTTGGTTGTTTCAGGATCTAACTACAGCTTGGACTTGTAGTGATCCTCATGCTTTTAGCTTCTCCAGTGCTGGGACTATAGGTGTGCTCCACAATACCTGGTCTGTGGCCTGCCCAGCCTGCCATGGGGGTGGATGTGGCAGGTGGTGCCAGGGATCGAACTGAGGTCTTGTGCTTGCCTAAGCTTGCCTAAGCAGGTGCTTTAGTCCACTGAGCTATCTCTCTGGCCCTTCCATCTTTTTTTTTTTTTTTCAGGACTGGGGTTCAAATGCATGACCTTACACTTGCCAGACAGGCACTTGTGCCGTGGAGCTATCTCCCCGGCTCCCCTCCATCTTTCTTGAGTAAGATAAAATTGCAGCACTGTTTTGATTTGCATTTCTATAAGGATGAATCATTCTAAATACTTTTTATTCATGTATTGTCCAGTTTTATTCCTCATGAGAAATGTCTACTCATTTCAATTTCAATTCTACTTTTTTGATTGGGTCTTTTATTTTGGGAGGATGTAATTACTTTGAGGTTTTTAAAAGATATGTATTGTAGATATTAGTGCTCTATACAAAGAGTCACTTTTTCCCTATTGCACAGATTGTCTCTTCATGTTGCTGATTGGTTCCTTTACTTTGCAGAAGATTTTAATTTGATATAGTTCCATTTGTTGCTACTTGGTGCTGCTTTTTACACAGTTGGGGTTCAGTTATCCAAGGTCAAAGTGGTGAATGCAAAACCTTGGGCACCTGAGATAATGCTATAATGAATCATGACTGACTCTCACAGCTGCATGGACAAGCACAGTATCAGTGATACACCAAGGTCCATGGTACCAAAGGGAGTAATGTGAACTAAAAAACCAGCCTATGTTTTGGGCACAATTTTTTTCTGGTGCTGGGTAGTTCCAGAACTCCATTTGTGAGCATGGCCTGATGACACCTGTGCTACCCTAATGCAGGAATGAGTGCAGGTGCCTTTGATGATGAAAAAGCTGAGACTCAATTCATCTGCTGAGAGGTCCACAGACCTGCTATTTTCACCAGAGCATGCTGAACATTTGTGAGACTCCCAGGAGAGCAAAAGCCTCAAAACTGAGAACTTATCTAAAATATCGGTGTAAGAGTAAAAATCAGAAGAAAAGCTGTTTTGGCAAGGAGCTATTTCAAGGCTAAACAGTTTCTCTTGGGGAAAGGAGGGCAATGACCAGACACACCTTACTTCACTAACTTAAACTTCTTGTTTAACTATTTGATTCTCATAAAATTTGTATGCTTTTGTTCCATAGCTTAATAATTTACTTTGTGTGCTCCTGCTTTGCAGTTTAATTATTTACTTCTGACAGAGCCTGTGTGTCTCTGCTTTGCAGTTTAGTTATTAACTTCTCACAGATCCACAGCTTAATTATTTCTGTGCTTTTGCCCTTCATTTTAACCTTTCACTCCTCATAGAGCCTATGCCCTTCTGTTCTGCAGTTTAATCATTAGCTCTTTGATAAAGTGCCCCATACTATCCCAGGTTGGGGGATGAGTTGTGGAGATAATACATTGTCCTAAGACTACTCTTAACCTGGGAAGCACCTGAGTCACCCACCCAAGGGAGCCTAACAGCCTCAGACATTTCCCAAACCTACTCCAAGGCTGGAATTGATGGAGCAAAATACTGAATCTGTCCCCCAGGCACACCCATCTCCGTCTAATGCCGGAGCCTAACTAGAGTAACTCCATGTAAGTTCTGGCCTGCATGTAGGGCTTTTGGTTGTTACTGTGTGCTTGTTCTTACCACTCTGGGCTCAGCACTGGCCTCTGAGACAAAGTGCTGAGCTAGCGTTTGTGTCCTGGTCCTCTGTGTGAAGAGTTCTGCTGTCCCCTGTGCCATCTAATGTTGAGAGACTGGTTGTGGAGCTGGCTTAACACAGCCTTGCCCTGTCTCTCAGTTTGCACATTCTCCCTTGGTGACAGGAGTCATGGAGTTTTTCCTACAACTGTTTTTTTTTGCCATTGCAGCCCTGATAATGGGTTTAATTTCTAAGGCCTGGGTTTCTTTTTCCCTACCTGAAGCAAGTGGCACTCTTCCACACTGGGTTGCTTGGAGATGGGGGAGCAAAGTGTTGCAGAAAGCTGCCTACTTCCTGACTTCTTCAGTATACAAAAATAGGCATTATGGTATTTTCCCTGGTATACATATGTCTGGTTCATGGTTTGTTGCATGCATAGCTATTCAATCTAGTTTTATTTTGCTGCAATGTTTTTTATTACTTTTAATAAGAAATAACAGTGAGACAGTTTCAAAACACGTTAGTAGTACAGCCACAATAATTAATACAATGCATATTGTTGTCCTTGTAGTAGTTATTCAGAGTACAGGATGCAGACATGATAACTTTTCTAATAGCTAATGGTACAAGTATTTCTTCTTATTGAACTAGCAGAAAGTAGTTGTATACATAGTCCAATATTCCATAGTTACTTTGCTGCAATGTACTATCTTCTTTCTTTATTTTTTAAAGCTATTTTATTGTCACATGATAACTATGGTAGAAAAAAATGTTCATTAAAGTATTTCAATAAGATATGTAAAAGATAACACTATTTTACTTATGATTATGCACAAACATCACTGAACGAAACATTTTTTATTATAACATTCTTTGTGCTTAAATTGTAGAAGTTTTGAACTTGAATAAGATAATAAAAAATCACAAAAGTCAGTGGCCTTTTTCTGAACCTAGAAAAGAATTTTGAGAGTCTAATGTATACAGAGATTTTTTTTATGGTGTCACCTGACATGCGGGGAAGATAATATGACTATGGTTAAAAAAGGACCCATTCTCAAAATTGTCGTTTCTGGAGTTTATAGGACAATTTTATTCACACAAACTTCAGTGGTCTGCGATTTTTTTTCCACAGTAGAAAATATTATGCTTATTTTTCCCTTTGCATTTCAGCAGTTTATCACATATATTTAAGTTTCTTTTGCACAATAAAAGAAATGTGCTTATCTCCTCTTTTTAATAATCAGGAATTTACTGCATGCTTGTAAGTACTGTTTTCAGAGGTCAGTGTATGAGTCTTGTGTTAAATTTTAAGGTTTTCTTCTCACTTTTGGACTTTGAAGAGTCTTTCATTACATAGATTACATAGTTACCCAAAACTCAGTGAGCATTTGCAGTGGTTTTTTTTTTTTTTTTTTTTTTTTTTTGAGTTTTACTGAAAGAAGATTAAAGAAATTTGAGAGAAATGTGGACTAAAGATGTTTTATGGATAAATTTCAGGAAATTCAATCTTGTCTTTTCATGTTTAGGCTTATTCATAATTTGTGAAATCCAACTGAGTTGACATACAAACTAAATGTACAAATTGGATATTAGTAATTTAATTTTGTTTTTGTGTAGAAAAAAATCTACATATGTTTTTGTTCAGTCCTGAAAAGTATTTTCTTATATCCACAAATTTTGCCTTGCTCTGTCCACTTACCCATCTCTCTCTGTTTATCTTGCACCTACTGACTTGAACTTTTAAACCTCTGGATTAGAGAGGTATAAAAGCTATGACAGAGTTAGTAATATCCATAGGGAAAATTATACTTCATTGAAAAATAGTAACAAGTTAAGGTAATTTTATTGAAGATAGGATAACTACATATGTGTTTGAACTGCACCAATAAATTTCTTTTGAAATGCTAATTTCTCCTCTGACAAAAACGTCTTCTCTTTTATCTTTTAACATTGAGTACTGCCATTTTCTCAGGATTTAAAACTTAAAAATTAGGTGGGTCATACCCACACACGGCACTCTATAGAATGATTGTGAGGACAATATGCAATATGTCAACTTTCAAAGAAAAGAAGGGGGAAAAGAAAAAAAAAAGTAATGTGGATTTAGAAAGGTTAATGTTTAATTGTTTGATCAATCTTATATACCTATATGTATTAATCTAAACTGATCTGATGATGAAAATATGTAATATTACCATTGTTAAATTTAAACAATAAAAAAATTGAAAAAAAAATAAAATAAAACTTAAAAATTAAATGAATTGACTGTTTTATTCTTATTTCTTTTTCCTCAAATTCTTTATTTTTATTTTCATTACTTTTAATAAGAAATAACAATGAGAAAGTTTCAAAACATGTTAGTACTACATCCCCAATAATTAATATGATACATATTATTGTCTTTGTAGTAGTTATTCAGAGTACAGGATGCAAACTTGATAATTTTTCTAATTATTATTGGTACAAAAATTTCTTCTCATTGAATTAACAGAAAGTAGTTCTAAACATAGCCCAACATTCCATAGTTGTAGTGGGTTACTGGCAGAATTGGCAGTATCAGAAGCTGTTGATTTAAACCTTTTACAGCTCAGCATACTAATCTAGCTTTACTTTTTATGTCTTGTAGTTAAACTTTTTTGCTGGGTGGTTAAGGGCCAGTTAAAGCAAGAACTGTATAACAAAACACGTAACTTTTGTATCTTCCAAGGTCAGTGAAATCCCCACAGGATTTACCTTGAAATCATGTACAGAGCTTTGTAGAACTGTTGTTGGTGTCAGCCATCTGGATGAATCATGGCCATTGTTTGACCAGTTTGCTCTCTGTGAAAGCCTGAGAGAATGTTTTCTCTCTAGGTGACTCTCCTTAGGCATACTATACATTATTTATCCCTTTCCTCTGTGGCCCCATAATCTCCTTGAACAGAAAATTTGGGAAACCACTGAGTTATAGGATGTTACAGTACAGGTTCTTTTAAGTCCTGAGTCCTCATTGACCTTGAAGGGCTAGGGCAAAAATATTGGCTATCCTTGTAGCCCTTGTTTTTTTTTTTTTTTTTTTCTTTCTGATTTTTGGTCTGTAAACTTATACGTTAACACTCCAGAGCAGAAGCTTAGTGACACTATTACTCTATTACATAGGTACTTGAGCTTATCATCACTTTTTTCTAAATATCAAATGCCTTAGACTTAACATGGAATTCTCATTTTCCATCAATCATTGATATTCGAATAAATCACTATAGAATGTGACAAAAACAGGTACACATTTTTACACAGAAATTTAGAAATCTAAGCATATACAAAATTGTAGGTGTTTAATCCTATGGCATTTTTTCTTGTCTCTTATTCTCTTTTAATATCCTTTTTTGTTTTCTTATAAAACAATCATTTAATTGAGAAGTATAGCAATAACTGAAATTACATTAGAAGCAGCCACACATCTAAAAGACTAGAAAGACAGACATTCCAAGCATAGTTTTAGTGCTACACATTGCTATCCTTAGTGTGAAAAACCTGTTGGAGATTCTTAGGACCATTGTCTAATTCATCCTGTGTATATAAATGCATGGTTTTTCTCTTGCCATGTTTCCTGTCTTTTCTGCTTGCTGTCTCTTTGTTGTTTCATGCTTAAGTTCTTGTTTTTCCGTTCAGCTGTGTTATGCCTTTCCATTTTTATTTCTTCTTTTGGGCTCTTACACTAGGGAGACTATGCAATATTTATAGATGTAGGTCTGGTTTATTTCACTTATGAGTATTTATGTTCAAGGTGCATCCACTTATATATGAAATCTTCTAGTTTCTCATTCTTTATAGCTGAGTAATATTCCATTGTATAAAAATACCACCTCATTTTCAATTATTCTTCAGATGATGGGCATTTTGCTTGTTTAGATTTGGCTATCATGAATTGTGCTGCTATAAACATAGATGCATAGATAGCACTATGATATAATGTTGTCAGTTCTTCTGGGAAAATTACCAGCAGGTTCCGCATCAGATTCTAAAAGATAAATACTTGTTATCTTGGTCTTCTAAATGTGTACTGCTTGTAATGTCATATCAGTTATTATTACACTCTCCTTAAGGTAAATGTTTCAAAAAATGGATTAAAAGAAAATGAGAGTCAAAAACAAAAATTTAAGATTTCTTAAAAGCATGTGGTAATATTCAATCATATGTCCCATCTTACATAACTATATCTGTTAATCTGAGCAACACATTTGACAATAAAAATAGATAATATGTCAGTCACTGTTAATCAGCTATTCTTGTTTTGAAAATCTGTAATGCATGTATCGCTACATGTTACCCTGTTTCTGTCTTTGCTTTTGTTTTTCTTGTTCTTTTTCTTTTACTCTTCAAAATAAAAAGAAAATTATAATAAAAAACTAAGTCACTGAAACTTGGAATTCTCCCATGTTTGCTGTTTTCTATTGACCTTTGTCTAGGAACACCGACTTTCTGTTGTTTATAATCAGCACTTTATTTTGAAACTTCAGTAGTCATCATTGTCTTTTTTTCCACTTTCTCACTTTTAGGGATAAGTTTTCCAGCTAAGTAAACCACTGAAGCATCCCATTTACCTTTTTGTTTTTACTGTGTAACATTAAGGACTTTCAACAATTGTATTCCCCATTTTTTTTTTTTTTTTGTATTTTTGAGACAGGGTCTCACTATGCAGTTGAGGCTGGCCTCGAGCTCACTTTTGTAGCCCAGGCTGGTCTCGAACTCACACCAATCCTCCTGCCTCAGCTTCCCGAGTGCTGGGATTACAAGCGTGAGCCACCACGCCCGGCCCCCATTTTTTTTTTTATTGGAGTATTGTTTTTCTTAACTATATTCCACAACTTTTGGTACATTGTGCTTCAATTTTAGGTTGATATCAAAGCAGGTTTCTGATTTTCTATTTAATTTGTTTTTGATACTTGAGCTTTCAGTAATGTTGTGTTTAGTCTTCATGTTTCTTTTCTCAAGATAGCTCTTGTTATTTATTGTACTTTTGTACTTTGAGGGACATAAAAGATACTTGATATATCCTATACATTTTTAAATTTAGCAAACTTTGTTTGTGTCCTATCATGTAATCAGTCTCAGAGAATGTTTTGTATGCATTCAAGAATTTTTTAAAAAATGGAAGAGAAAATTTAAGAGCAGAATATTTTGCAGGAGAAATACTAAAGGGTACATATTTAAGATTAGAAATAAAATAAAATTTAAAGACAGTAAATAGTAATGTTAAGTTGCATGTACCACATCCTATAAAATATAGAAAGATTTGTAGCATTTGATAAACACATTTACATTTCTATACTCCTGTATTAAGACAATTTTCAGCTATATTAGTTTTGTGATAAGAATTTGATGCCTAAGAGAATTCTTTGACACTGAACAGGAATTAATTTTGCAGCTTTAACTAGAGGGTAGGGCGTTCCATATATTTTCTCAAGATTCTCCTCAAAGCCCTCATGACCTCCTTATTTCTCAGGCTGTAAATGAGGGGGTTCAGGGCTGGGGTGACAACTGTATAGAAAGCAGAAGTGATGTTGTCCTGCTTGGAACTGTGGAAGGAACTGGGTAGGATGTACATGAGTGTAGCTGCCCCATAATACATCCCTACCACAGTCAGGTGGGAGGAGCAGGTGAGAAGTGCCTTTTTCCTCCCCTCCTTTGAAGGCATCTTCAACACAGTGAAGAGAATTAATGTGTAGGAGGCAACAATGGCAGCAAGAGGGGGGATCAGGAAGGCCACACCCATCACATAAACCATGAGCTCATATCTGGAGGTGTCTGCACAGGCCAGCTTCAGCAAGGGTAAAATTTCACAGAGCAGGTGTCTGATCTTCCGGGCTTCACAGAAAGGATAGTGCATGGTATATGCAGTGTATCCCAGAGCACTCAATGATGCTAGGATCCAGGATGAGGCCACCATAAGCCAGCAGACTCTGGGACTCAAGAAAACCATGTAGTTCAGAGGATGACAAATGGCCACATACCTGTCATAGGCCATGAAGGCCAATAGGAGGTCTTCTGCACCACCCAGTGTCAGTGCCAGGAACATCTGAAGGGCACAGCCTCCAAAGGAGATGCTGTTTTCTCTTTGCAGAAAATCCACGAGGGCCTTGGGAGTGACAACCGATGTGAACAGGAGGTCCATGAGCGAGAGCTGCCCAAGCAGGAGGTACATGGGCACGTGGAGCTGGACATCCATTGTGATGACCAGGATCAGCAGGCCATTGCTGACCAAGGCCAACAGGTATAGGGCTGCGAATGTGGCACAGAGCAGTTCAGGAGAGCCACTGTCACTCAGGATCCCCAGCAAGATGAAGCTACTTCCTAAGGTGGAGTTCCAGAGCTCCATTATGTGTGGTTTCTCTAACTGGCTAAAACCAGATGGAATCTCAGTAAGTGTTGCTAAGATAGAGCTGAATTTTGTAACATTAAGAGCCCTGGAGAAAGCCCAATGTTGAATTCATGAAATATCATTTCTGTTAGTAATTGACTTTGACTCTCAATTTCTGAATTTTAATTTCTCTTAATAAAAATTCATCTAAATGGAAAAAGGGAGACCAGAATTATATCTCAACATTAAGAGATCAATATATGAAAATATTCAGGACACTAAATCTGAGCAAGTATAATGTTTCCAGAAACATTAAACCATCTCTCTACTAAGATTGAAGGAACATTCTGATATAAATGTCTGTATTTAATTTGTAACTATCATGCAATATTTGAACGATATTTTAAATATTCTGTTGGCTTTTGTATAGACTAATTTTCAGTAGGAAATTCCAAACAGACACAAGAGACTGGGGATGTAGCTCAGTGGCATAGTGCCTGCCTGGCAAGCACAAGGCCTTGAGTTCAGTATCCACTATGAGTAATACAAAACCGAACAGAACAAACTGGTGCAGGACTATGACTTAAAGCAATTCCACTTCTTTCTCCATTTGTGCTAAGTTTACATTTAATTGTGGCTTCCAAGGCTGGAGACCAGTCTGATTAGAATTGCTCAAGTTTGTCTACCTTCCATCACTTGGCCAGTCCTATATTCTCTTTTAACAAGCGATAGAAGGATTCTGGAATATCACAAGTTTGAGGATATTGTGTTTTTGGTGCTGATTTTAGAACTACACTTTTAAGACTGTGAACCCATTTTTAAACTCTATGCTATGTTATGATCCTAGAATGTCTCAGAAACATAAAAACAAGCACTACACAAAAAGATGGAAGTGTTTGAGAGAAAGGATGAAAAGCAACAAAAGAACATGCATGTTTTGTTCTAACCAAGACTGATGAGCCTGTAGTTTCTTTCATTCAGAAGTTCACTGTGCCATCTAGAATTTGAGAGCATTTGTGCTGAACACAAGGACCACAGGGCTTATAAGGGAGAATCCTGATATGGCATGGTACATGTGACTCCTGATCTGAGAGAGACATGCGATATTTGCTACAAATAACAGACTCCCCAGTACTGACAGCATCCTCGGCTCCACATGTCACACTGGGCCTTGCCAGGAATAGAAACTGGACATGGTGGTGCATGCCTATAATCCCAGCGCTTGAGAGTCTGATCTGTGGAGTGAGACCCTGTAGACCTTGTACTAAAATAGATTTAAAAAGAAAGAATGACTTTCTGTTGGTGGATCCCACGGAGGAAGCATCGTCACTCCGCCTTCCAGCTGCCTTCATGTCTAAGACAGAGCCTCCCAAGGAGCCCAAACAGCTACGGAAGCTCTTCATCAAAGAGCTGAGCTTTGGAACAACTGATGAGAGTCTGAGGAGCCATTCTGAGCAATGGCGAACACTCACAGACCGCGTGGTATTGAGAGACCCACACACCACCAAGTGCTCCAGGGGCTTTGGGTTTGTCACTTATGTCACTGTGGAGGAAGTGGATGCAATCAGGAATGTAAAGCCACACAAAGTGGAAGTAAGAGTTGTGGAACCAAAGAGAGCTGTCTCAAGAGAAGATTCTCAAAGACCAGGTGCCCACTTAATGGAGCAGAAGATCTTTGTTGGTGGCATTAAAGAAGATACTAAAGAATATTACCTACGAGATTATTTTGAACAATATGGAAAAAATGAAGTGATTGAAATTATGACCGATGAAGGCAGTGGAAAGAAGAGGGCCTTTGTTTTGGTAACCTTTGATGACCATGATTCTGTGGACAAGATTGTAATTCAAAAATACCACACTGTAAACAGCTTGTTGAAGCAGGAGATGGCTAGTGCTTTATCTATCCAAAGAGGTCGAAATAGTTCTGGAAATTTTGATGATGGTCGTGGAGGTGGTTTTGGTGGCAATGCCAGTTTTGGTTATGAAGGAAACTTCAGTGTTGATGTGACTTTGGTGGCAGCCATGGTGGGGGTGGATGTGGTGGCAGTGGACATGGCTACAATGGGTTCAGTAATGATGAAAGCAATTATGGAGGTGCTGGAAGCTATAATGAAACTGGCAACTACAACAGTCAGTCTGCAAATTTTGGACCCATGAAGGGAGGAAACTTTGGAGGCAGAAGCTCTGGGCCCTATGGTGGTGGAGGCTAATATTTTACCAAACCACGAAATCAAGGTGGCTATGGCGGCTCCAGCAGCAGCAGTAACTATGGCAGTGGCAGAATATTTTAAACACTTCCAGGAAACAAAGCTTAGCAGGAGAGGAGAGCCAGAGAAGGGACAGCGAAGCTACAGGTTACAACAGATTTGTGAACTCAGCCAAGCACAGTGGTGGCAGGGTTTAGCTGCTACAAAGAAGACATGTTTTAGACAATACTCATACGTATGGGCAAAAAACTCAAGGTCTGTACTTGTGACTAATTGTATAACAGGTTATTTTAGTTTCTGTTCTGTGGAAAGTGTAAAGCATTCCAACAAAGGGTTTTAATGTAGACCCTTTTTTGCACCCATGCTGTTGATTGCTAAATGTAATGGCCTGATCATGACGCTAAATAAATGTGTCTTTAAAAAAAAAAGAAAGAATGAACAACAAAAAATAAAATACTGGCAACCACCTGTCTTCTACAAACAAGAAATAAGGGCCATAAAGTAATTCAGGACTGAATTTGGAGTCTTCTTGGTGCCACACTTGTGCTGACTTGCAGCTTCGACTTTGAACACTTCATCCAGATTCTTTGCAGCTGTAATTCCAACCTTAAACCCTGTATACACTTAGCCTCCCTTACAGTTAGCTATTGATGTCACTCAAATGTCAGCCTGCCTATGTGCAGGGGAATAATACTTATCTTTCCTATAGCCTCATCTCTAGGTGCTCCTTCGCACTGTTATTATCCAACAGTGGCCAGACCTGTGGAGAAACTAACAGGGGCAAGGGCATAAGACAGATAGCCAGTGTCAGGCTGCGTGGAATGGGACAAAGAAAGTGAACTCTGAGCATGGAGATGAAGATGTGAAAATGAAACACATTTCTATAAATAAATAACTTATCCACACTATAGCCCTTAGATTTTAACATTTCATTGGATTCCATGGGCTTCTTTGTGGGCCATTATTCCTTAAAAGCTAAAAACTATTAGAAAATTCTACAAGTATGACATTACTTCTTATATGGCACTTTGGGGCAATCAACTTCTGATAGATAGCAAAACACATTGTCAGAACCTAACATATTACAGAGATTCTAAAGACAAGTATTGAGATTCTGACCATGAAGCAGACATCAGGCCTGCTTATAGTACTGATTATTTATCAGTCATGGTTGGTTAATTCTTCATGTTAATAAACAAAAAATGCAGAGATAGAGGAGGGCAATAGATATTCAAACACTAGAGAAGTAGTTAGAAAGTGTAGTGGATGTTTTTAGGATTGGCTTTGGACTTTACTTTCTTGACTCAGTCATACCTAGAAACTACACATTTCCCTGAAAGAGAAAAAAAGTCCTTACCTTAAATGGCCAGAGTTGTAGCTGTCCAACCACAAATTTCTCTTAAAGTTTTTTTTTTTTTTTTTTTTTTTTAGATTAAGACTTTTCCTGTAAAATTGGAGAAGATGTAGGTTTTTTATAAAATTGCATTCCTTGGTGTAATTTTGCTACCCTGGTCATCTTAGGCCCTTTGTGATCTTTCCATTAATGTGCAGGTCTTCTTTGGAGATGGCAGTGGAATCAAACAGTTAACACAGTCTTTAGATAGTTTACTGTGAGACAAGAGGAATGTTTCCTGCTCTCACACCTGCTAAGAATTAGGAGAAACTTTCTATCACAGGTTCACATGGAGGGAACCTTGTAGCCTTGTGACAAGTATCAGACTGAATTTTTGGGTCCAGATGTCCTCCTTGTCTATATTGTCCTGCTTTACTGGCATGTGGGAGGGATGGTGAAAGCCACAGATTCTGGAGGATGTAGATTTTGGAAAAGCTGCCGAAAGGAGGCACTGATACAGGGACACATGCTCCCTGGGGCCAGCTCCTTTCTGTGACTTCTGGTCCATGATGTTTTCTCTCTTCTCTGTCCTACACCCATTTCAGAGGGACTCATCACTGAAACCTAAATTCCCCAGCTCTCCTGGAAGCACAGGTCCAGGGAATAGACTATTAATGAATCCTCTTGGGCATGCTTTCTGGCCTGGTGTTCATGTGCTGCTCTCTCACCAAATGAGCTCTGTGGGGCTGTAGGTTTCTATTTGATTCTGAAAGAGATGTTTATGGACCATTTCTAAATTCCTTACTGGTAGCCCATCGTAGTGTTGCATGCTAGAATCTGGGAGAAGGAGGCATGAGGGCCACTGCCACTTTGAGGTCAGCGTGGGCTACATAGTGAGTTCAAGGCTAGCCTGTTCTCCACAGTCAGATCCTATCTCAGCTGCACCACCATAAAGTAAATTGCTTATTGAATAGATCAGGAAGATTGCCTGTTGTGCATTCATTTCTTATGCCTCAGAGCATGTGCTGGGTTTCCTGGCTTACTGTTCGATGCTTCCTCTTTTTGGTTTGGTTCTCTCAGCTTGCGTGATTTCCAATTCAATATGACTGGTGTGGGCAAATTCCGTGAACAGAAGATCTTTTCTTCGTTGACCTCTGGCAGTCTGTATCATTTATATGTGGGTACATATGTTGGTGTTACTGTTGTTTGCCTCCAGAGATGTTTAAAGAGGACATTTCAAGTTTTGAACAGAAGATTAAAAATAAATCCACAAAGTACTTAAGTTTTAGAACGTCAATATTTATTCAAATTTTCAAAATTCTCCCCAAGATAAAAAACAGATTAACCACCGTGTAAAAATATCTACCGGATGGTAGACTAAGAATGCCAATAGGAGGACAAGGAAGAAATATCCTCATGCTTTATAAGAAATTTCCACAGATTTTCTAGTTTTTTTTTTTTTTCTTTTTTGCATTTTTTGAGACAGGGTCTCACTAGGCCTAGTTCTCAGTTCAAGTGTGCCTTGAATTCAGTTTCTAACCCAGGCTGGCCTCAAATTCGTGATCCTCCTACCTCAGCCTCAAAGTGCTGGGATTATAGGTGTGCACCACCACAGCCGAGGAATATCTAGTTTTAGTTTTCTGAGGAATCTTCATACTGGTCATTCCCACTGACATTTCCCATTTATCATTTTTCATTTCTTAATGACAGCTCTTCTGTCTGGAGTAACATGGAACCTCAGCATGGTGTTGATTTGCATTTTACCAATGGCCAGTGATACTGAGTATTTCTTCATGTGTTATTTTATCCATTTGTATTTCTTTTTTTTTAAACTTTATTTATGTTATGGATGGCTCAGCCTGCTCTGGAGGTGGGGCTGGCACAGCATGTAGTGCCAGGGATTGAGCTGTGGTCCCTGTGTTTGCCTAAGTTTGCCTATGCAAGTGCTTTAGACCACTGAGCTATCTCACTGGTCCCCATTTGTGTTTCTTATTCTGTGAAGTATATATTTATTTTGATGGCCCACTGTTTTGATCTGATCTCTCATTTTCAGGAGTCTAATTTTTTGAGTTATTTATTCTAGTTATTTATTGCCTGTCTGAAGAATAGCTGGAATTTTTTTCCCCTATTTTGTTGATTGGCTTTTTACTTGGTTGATTCTTCTGATGTGAATCATATTTTTCATTAAATATAATTTCATTTGTTGATGGTTAGAATTATTTCTTGTACAAATAGAGTTCTGTTCAGGGCCAGCCTGATAGCTCTGCAGACTAAAGTTCCTGGTTCCAGCCCCACCCCTGGGACACACTGATTGAGACTGGGTGTGGTGGCACATGCCTATAATCCCAGCACTTGGGAGGCTGAAAACAGGGGGATCACTAGAAGTCCAGTCTACGTACTGCGACCCTCTAGATCCCATATCCCCTGTACTAAATGCATAAAAAAAGAGTTCTCTTCAGAAAGTCCTTGCCTATGACTTGTAGAGTTTTGCCTGTTGTGTTCTCCCACAGATTAAGTGTTTGATTTTGGTTTAGTTCACGCTGAGAGATGTAGGTCCTGATTTAATCTTCTGCCTGTGGATAACCAGTTTTCTCAGTGCCATTTATTAAAGAGGCTGTCTTTTCTCTAGTGTGTGTTTAGCCCCTTATCAAAGAGCATATTGTAGAACATACTGAGGGTTGTTTCTCTGTTCTCTTCCATTTTCCCTCATCTCTGTTTTTGTGATACAGTCATGCTGTTTTTGTCATTGGAGGTTTGTAATACAACTTCAAGTCCAGGATTATGATACATTCAGCTTTGCTTTTTTGAATCTAGTGTTACTTTTGCTATGTTAAATCACTTTTGGCTCCATATAAATTTTGAGATTGTTTTCTTCAGTTCGGTGAAGAATGCTGGTGAAATTTTGAGTGGAATTGTGTTAAATCTGTGTATTAGTTGTGGAAATATGGCCATTTAAGCTATATTTATTCACCCATGCAGGATCAAGGTGATATCTTTCCATTTTATGATGTCCTCTTCCATTTCCTTTTTCAGATAGTATAGTTTTCATTGTAGAGGACTTTAACTTTCTTAGTTAATTCCCAAATATCTAATTTTTGTTGGTGTTATTGTGAATGTTTTTAAAAATAATTTATCACTGGGGCCATTACTGGCTTATAAGAAAGCTCTGTATTTTTGTGTTTTGATTTTGTATTCAAACCTCCCTGTACACACTCCTATTCTTTGTTTCTCTGTATGCTTTCTCTTGCTAGTGTTTGAGTAGTATGTTTTACAGGAGTTGTGACAGAGGACATCCTTATCTTGTTTCTAATTTTAGTGTTAAAGCTTTCAGTTTTTTTTTCTGATTTAATATGATATTGACAATATGTTTGTCTTAAATGTCTTTAACCAGGTTGAATGAAATCAAGACTCCACAACTATCAACATTTAAGTCCAACATTCCACTGAACCTCCTGTAACTATTTTATTCAGTGTTTTTAATGTGAAAGGAGTTTGGATTCTGTCCAAGGTTTTTTTCTTCATGTGACTTTTGTCCTTGCTGGTGTCTATGTGATGTTCTACATTAATTGATTTGTATATGTTGAATTGTATTTGTATTCCTGGGATGAAGCCTACTTAGTCATGATGTGTTGGAAAAATACCCAAATGGAGAATAGCAGGGTTGAATAGGATCTCTAATTATGGATTTTTGAGAAATTTCTATCCCGGTTTCTATAGTGGTTCTACCAGGTTACATTTCTACTAACAGTGCAGAAGGGTTCTTTTTGGCCCCACAGCCCCACAAACCCACAACATTTTTTATTGGTTGACTTCTTAATGATAAGCATTCTAGAATCCCAGTGTTGTTTTAATTTGCATTTCTCAAATGAGCAATGATGTTGAACATTTTTTCATGTATTTATTCACCATTTATATTTCTTCATCTGCTAAGTGTATATTTATCTCAGATGTCCATTTTTGGATTTGGGGAATGAATTCTGGGGATCTGTTTTTTAAAAATTCTGTATACATTCTAGGTAGAAGGTTTTTGTCAGAGAAATAGTTGGTTACAATAATTTTCCACTTTGTGAGTTTTTTTCTTACTCTGTTGGTGATTTCTTTTGATGTGCAGAAACTTTTCAAATGATGAGATATATGTTGTTGATTCTTTGAAGTATTTCCCATGCAGTTTGTTTTTTGTTCATAACTTCTCTACCTACCCCTGTACATTCAGCATTTCTACCTACTTTTTTCTCTAGAACAGTTAATGTTTCTATTTGAGCATTTAAATCTTTGATCCATTTTGACTGTACTTTAGTGCATGGTGATACATATGGGTTAAATTTTAGCCTTTGGCATATAAAAAGCCAGTTTTTCCACTCCATTTCTTTCTTTCCTTCTTTCTTTCTTTCTTTCTTTCTTTCTTTCTTTCTTTCTTTCTTTCTTTCTTTACCATTTCTTTTCTTTTCTTTTTTTTTTGCACCATTTCTTAAGGAGGCCATCATTATTTCAATGAATCTGATTGGCCCCTTTGTCAAAGTTAAGGTGGCTGAGTGGGTTTGTAGTTGTGTCTGTATCTTCTAATCTATTCCATTGGTCCTCAGGTCAGTTTTTAAAAATAATTTAAAGTCAAGGATTGTGATGCTTCCTGACTCTCATTTGTTGTTGAGGATTGCTTTTCCTATTCTGGGTCTCTTATGGTACCAGATGAATTTTGTGAATGTTTTCTATTGATCTGGGAGGTATAATGGTGGTATTACATTGAATGTGTATGACACTTTTGAAAGCTTAGCCATTTTCACAATGTTAGTGTACTGGTTGATAATTGTGTCAACTTGGCTCAATGCCTGGTGGTTGATACATTTTATCAATTTGGCTACTTGCCTGGTTGTTTCACTGTGAGCCAGGAGGGCCCTGCCCCAAAATAACTCAGTTTGGACTTTATCTCCTGCCTTCCTGCATGGACTTCTCAGTCTCTAGATTGAACCTTTCAGCTTTCCATAGCAGATTCTTCTGTCTTCTGTTGCAGACACAATAGCTGACCATTAGAGACTGTTAGGAACTGGTAGAAACTGGTAAAGACCAGTAGATACTGTTAGGAATGGAACACTGCAGTGAGTATAAAAGCCTTGGGACTGAATCCTTCAGTTGGCCTTGAGCAGATGCTCTCAGCACACTTCCCCACCTGACTCTGGGACTGGCACATCTTGTGTTATATCTGTTCCTTGTATTACATCTGTTCCTCTAGTAAAACCCTGACTAGAACAGTTAGTTCTTCGTATCCAGGAGCAAGGAATATCTTTCCATTTCCTGAAATCTTTTTTCATCTTTTCTGAGAGTATTGTAAAGTTGACTATATAAATCTTCCACTTTCTTTTTGAGCTTGATTTATGAGTATTTCATTTCTTGGTGTGATTTTAAAAGGTGCAGTTTGTCTAAGTTCTCTCTTCATGCTTTTGTTGTTTGTGTAAAGAAATACTATTGAGTTTGAGTGTTGACTTTATATACTGTCATGCTACTGAATTTTGTTATGAAATCTACAAGTCTCTGGGTGACCTTTTCTGGATCTACCCTGTACAGCATCATATCATCTGAAAATAATGATGTTTTCACTTCTTCCTTTCCAATCCTTATTCCTTTAATTTCTCTCATCCAATTGCTCTGAATAATGTTGCCAGAACTATATTGAATTGGAGTGGTGTTAGTGGAAATCCTTGTCTCATTCCTGATTTTATAGTGAAGCCATTCACTTTTTGTCCATTTGGTATGATGTTAGCTGTTTGTTTGTCATAGATGAGTTTTATCAAGTTAAAGACAATCTATTCTGATTTTCTTTCTTTCTTTCTTTTTTTTTTTTTTTTGTCTTTTTGAGACAGGGTCTTGATGTGCAGTTCAGGCTGGCCTTGAGCTCACTTTGGTAGCCCAGGATGGTCTTGAACTCATATTGATCCTCCTGCCTCAGCCTCCCAAGTGCTGGGATTACAGGCGTGAGCCACCACGCCCGACTTCTATTCTGATTTTCTGTAAGGATTTTATCATGAATGAATGTTGGACTTTGTTAAAAGCTTTTACTGATCCTATTGAGATGATAATGTGATTTTTATGTTGGGTCTGCTGATGTGGTGTATTATATTTATAGGTTTGCATACATTCATTCCTGGGATAAATCCCTGTTGGCCATGATACATAATTTTCTGTATTTTGTTTGATATTATTCTATTGAGGATTTTTCGCATCTGTGCTCATTAGGGAGATTGGCTAGTATTTCTTTTTTGTGGTTGGGTCTTTCTTTCATTTTGGCATTGAATAATACTTGCTTCCAGGAATCAACTGGGGAGAATTACTTCTCTTTCAATTTCACTGAAGAGGTTGAGAACAATTTCTAAATTTCCTGTAGAAATTAGCAGTGAATCCATGAGGACCTGGGATTTTTTGTTGGTATGTTTTTAATTAAATTTTTGATTTCATTGACTGATCTTGGGTTATTTAGAATTTTTATATCTTATTCATTTGAACTTATTAATTCATATGTATCTGTGTTCTCCATTCTGTGAGAGTACAAATTTTCAAAGTAGGTCTTGATGTTCTTCTGAATTTCTATAGGATTTGTCATGATTTCACCCTTTTCATTCCTTGTTGCTTGAATGTGAAGTTTTTCTTTCCTTATTTTTAGATAAGGTTGCCTAGGGATTTTCAATTATATTTATTCTTTCAAAGAACCAACTCTTTCACTCATTGATTCTCTGTATGGTTTTCCTCATCTCCATTGCACTAATTTCTCCTTGGTTCTTTACAGTTTCCTGCCTTCTTTGGCTTTGGGCTTGAGTTGTTTTTGTTTTTCTAGGAGCTAGAGGTGCAGCATAAGATTGTTTATTTGAGCTCATTCTCTTTTCCTGATGTGAGGATTTATTGGTATAAATTTCTCTTTTAAGAAAGCTTTCATTGCATCCCACAAGTTCCAGTCAGTTTTATCTCCATTTTTATCTGTGTGAGTGTAAATATTATTTAATTTCTTCTTTAATTTCACCTGTGACCCATTGGTTTGTCAGGAGGGTGTTATTTAATTTCCATGCATTTTTAGAATTTTTTCTCTTTCTTTTTGAGTAATTTCTATTTTCAGTGGACTGTGGTCAGATAATATGCATGGGATAATTTCAATTCCTTTCTACTTACTTAAGCATTGTCTGTGTACTAGTACATGATGTATATTGGAGAACATCTCCTTTGCAGCTGAGAAAGATGTGCATTTTAACATTGCAGGTGAAGCACTCTGTAATTATCTAAGTCCATTTCTTCACAAGTTTGGATTAGATCTGTTATTTTTTGCTGATTTTTTTTTGCGTAGTTTTCGCTATGTTTTTGTGGCAAAGGCATGTGAAAGACCTCCATCACAGTTGTATTATTGCTCACTTGGATTTTTATTTTCAACATTGTTTTTATACAGTTAGGTGGTCCTACATCAGGCATATACATTTATGATTGCTATCTCTTCATTTTGTGGCTTTCCCCTAACAAGTAGAAAGTGCCCTTTATCTCTTTTAACCATTCTTGGTTTGATGTTGACATTCTTAGCAAGCATAATAGCTACCCTTGCTTTTTTCTGGGTCCTTGTAAAGTATTATAAAGTATTATTTCCTATCCTTTTACTTTCAGTCTGTGACTCTCCTTTTGAGTTAAATGTTTCTAATACATAGCATATTGTTAGATTTTTTTCTTGATGCACTCTGCCAGTCTGTTTGTCTCAGTTGGTGAATTGAGCCCATTTACATTGATGACTATAAGTGATATGTATCAACTGATCTTCGTCATATTTTTCTGCTGTGTGTTTCCTACATTGCCCTTCAGTTGAATTGATTGTTCTGTTTTGTGGCTCATTCATGTTTCTGTTCTGAAGCTGTATTTCTCTTTCCAGAATACCTTTTGGTACACTTTGTACAGTTTTTTTTCTTCAGTTGTTCTTTGTCATGGAAGTATTTAATCTTTCCATTAAATTTGATCAATAGTTTTTCAGGGTACATCAATCTGAATTGGAAGATGTTTTATTTCAGAGTCTGAAATATTTCAGTCTGAGCTCTTCTTGAATTGATGGTTTCTGTTGCCAAATCTGCCTTGATTCTCATAGGCCTTTTGTAATAGTTGATCTATTTCTTTTCTCTAATGGCTTTTAACATTATGTTTTTTCTGCTGCGCTTCTGGGATATTATTATGTGGCTAGGTGTAGATTTATTTTGATCATGGATAACTAGAATTCTATGTGCCCCACTCAGTGTATTACAGATTATTTTCTCATGTTTAGCAAATTTTCTGTTATCACTTCTGCAAATAGTCTTTTTATGCCAATTGTGCTGACTCATGGTGTTTTGTTGATACCTATTATTAGTCTTATATTGTGTTCCTTTCCACCAGCTTGCAGCTTCAAAATTACTATTTTCTGGTTCCTTGTTAGTTTTTTTTTTTTTAAGATTTTCTATTTTATTTATTATTTTTTTTCTTGTTTCAGAACCTTTGTTTATTCACTCATTTTCATGGCCGGCTCAGCCCACCCCGAGGGCAGGGCTGGCACAGCACGTGGTGCTAGGGATCGAACCGCGGTCCCTGAAGCCGCCCAAGCTTTCCCAAGCAGGTGCTTTAGACCACTGAGCCATCCCGCTGGGCCCCTCCTTGTTAGTTTTAAGAGATCTTTCCTTTTGCATTCACTAGCTGCAATGTTGTCTTTAATGTCTGAAAGTCTGCCTTCAATGTTTTTCTAGTGATTTTATCAGCTTTCAATGAAATTCTTAATGTTCTGGATATCTCTTTGAGTGTATTTCATATTTCATGCATTGTAATTGTTTCCTGTATTGTTCATTCAGTGTTTCCATAATTTACTATCCCTCCTCTATTTTTTTTTTTTTTTATCTATTCCTTCTTTAGATTTTTTTTTTTTTGTCTTTTTTGAGGCAGGGTCTCACTATGCAGTTGAGGCTGGGCTTGAGCTCACTTTTGTAGCCCAGGCTGGTCTCGAACTTGCACCGATCCTCCTGCCTCAGCCTCCCAAGTGCTGGGATTACAGGCATGCACCACCACACTCGGCCCTAGATGTTTGTTATGATTTATGTCTAGTTGTCCCCCAAAGCCTCATGCAATCATGGAGCAGGGACTTATAGAGTTTGAGACTTGACTCATGATCCACTGGAATTATGTGTTTTAGTACTGATGGGATTATGGGTCTGAGTACTTCTGGGATTATGGATGTGACCTAAGGCAGACAGGCTGAGGCAGAGAGCCTTAATGTAATATAAAGAGAGACAGAGAGACAGACTCATGCTGTTGCTCTCTGTTCCCTTGGTTGTTCTGTTGCCTCTGTCACCATATTGTTGCTGTTCTACCACCATGAACTGCTCCTCTCTGCATTGTGTCTCTGCCTTGAATCCAGCCAAATATGGACTGAAACCTCCAGTAAGTATAAGCTAAATAAACCTTTCCTTCATTTTGGGCGTCAGGTATTTGTCCCAGCAATGAGAGAAGAGTAACTAAGACAATGTTCAAGGCAGTTCTTTCATGATTGTTGTGATTTCTTTTTTTTTTTTTTTTTTACTTGAGAGATTATTTGTGGTCTGATTTCTTTTGTTGTCTAATACAGTTTTTTTTTCTTTTACTTTATGTGCTGTCATTTAAGAAATTTCAGGTGTGTAGCTTCCAAGCTATTCTATGTCCTTGTCTCCTGGACTTGTTCTGGGTGTACTCAATAAGTGAGTTTAGCTTTTGCTCCTTCGTTCTGCAATTTTTGAATCTCTTAATATTCACTCAGACTCAGCAACAATGGGAGGAGCTGGGCTGCATGCCAGGAAGGCTCCTGCAACAGTGGGCTATGTGGGGTAAGTTTACTAAAGCTTCCTCCTAGGTGGGGTTCAGTGAAGCTTCTTCCATGGTGAAGAGACAGCTCAGCCACAGCTAAAGAAGTCTTGGACAATTTTGGGGGTGGACTGAAGCTCCATGCTATTCTCAGGGTGTTGGAGGGGTAGGGTAGGGCTCACCATGGGTCCTGGAGCAAGTGGGCCTGTGGTGGCCTGAAGTTCAGCCAAGCTTTCTAGATGGTGGTGAGGGCAGGGAAGTATTCACCATGACTCCAAAGTTGTGTGGTGTTTGCCTATCTTCTGTGATGGTAGGGTAGGCCACCACAGACCAGCAAAGCCTCCACATTGGTAGGAATTTAAACTTTAGCTTCAATTACATTGCCTATTATGGGATTATCCAGGGTTTTAAAGTCTCTTTGGGTCAGTATTGTCAATTCATATGAATCTAGTATTTTTTTCCCCTAGATTCTCTAATTAGTTATTAATCTCATTGGCTTCGGTAGTGTCCACTATGATTTAACTTTTTTATTTCAAAATGAATAAAAAAAATAGGTAAGACATTGGAACCAATATACAATTTCCAAAAACAAAACAAAACAAAACAAAACAAAGCAAAATAAGATGGTAGATATCCCACAGTGTTTGTTGTAGTACCCATTATTGTCTTCAGTATAGTTCCTTAGATTGCCAGATATAAGGCTATAAAATTGGTCATCGTAAAAATTTTAGGTATTAACTGATACCTTAAAAAAACTAATAGAAATAGTTAGGCTAGCCAAATAGCTCAGTGGATTAAAGCACCTACTTAGGCAGATGCAGGGGCTGGGGGATTGATCCCTGGCCTGCTGTGCTGGCCCTGCCCACGGGGCACACGAGACGGCAATGGAGACTGGGAGTAGTGCACGTGGGAGGCTGAACACAGACAGATCACTACAAGTCTGGTCTACATAGTGACACTTAAAAAAAAAAAAGAAATTAGTAGTACAATCATCATATATATATATATATATATATATATATATATATATATATATATATACATATAATCCCACCTCCCCATTGTTGCTGAGTCTAAGTGAATATTAAGAGGTTCAAAAATTGCAGAACAAAGGAGCAAAAGCTAAACTCACACACACACACACACACACACACACACACACACACACGTATAATTTTTCCCCTTCTGTTTTTCCCTTTCTTTCCTCATTCCCCTCATCACAATTGCTTATTCCCTTTGCTCAGCTTATTTCCTTTTTACTAATTGTACCTTTCAGATTTGACTTATTGTTTCAGGTTATTACACTAGGCAGACAATGATATCTTTACACATGTGTTCCAGATGTATTTCACTTATGAATATAACCTCTAGTTGCATCCATTTACCTATAAAAGCCTCAAATTTATCTTTTTAATAGTTGAGCAACACTCTATTATATAAAAAGATCACATCTTTTTTTTATCAGTTCCTCAGTTGATAGGCATTTGGGTTGTTTGCAAGATTAGGTATAACAAAATGTGCTTCTATATACGTAGGTGCACATAGATTGCTATGGTATGATGTTTTCAGTTTTTCTGGAAAAATTCCCGGAAGGGAAATATTTGGTTCAAATGAGACTTCTAATCATAGTTTTATGAGAAATCTCCGCACTGATTTCTACAGAGGTTGTACCAGTCTACACTTCCACCAACAGTGGAGAAGGGTTTCCTCTCTCTCACAACCTCTCCAGGATTTGTTATTGGTTGATTTCTTGATGATAGCTGTTCTTTCTGGGGTGAGATGTAATCTCAGTATTGTTTTAATTTCCATTTCTCAAATGACCAATGTTGTGGAACATGTTTTTATTTGCATTTGTGTATTTATTTGCATTTGTGTTTCTTTCTTTGAGGAGAGTATATTCATCTCAGATGCCCATTTTTGGATTGGATCTTTGAATTTTGAGGGCCTGATTATTTTTAGTTCTTTAATAGTTCAGCAGTACAAGGATCTGCCTGGCAACTGCAAGGTCATGAGTTCGATTCCTCATACCAATATGTACATTCTAGAAGGAAGCCTTTTTGTGAGTGACCTTTGGTTAAGAATTTTTTTCCTAGTTGGTGTGTTTTTTCACGTTGATGATGATTTCTTTTGATGTGCAAGAACTTTTCAATAAGATAGGGCCCCAGCTGTTGGTTCTTCAAAATATTTGCCATGCTGTTTGGTTTTTCTTCATGAACTCTCTGCCTTTACCTATCACTTCAACAAATAAACCTACTTTCTCTTCCTGTAGATATAGAGTTTATGTTTTAATGTCTAGATCTTTTATTTTGTTTTATTATTTATCACTTTTAATAAGAAATAACAATGCAGTAGTGTTTAGAACTTTGATGTATTTTGAGATTATTTTAGTGCCTGGTGATAGACCTGAATCTAGCTTTAGTTTTTAGCATATGGAAAGCCAGATTTTCCTGTACCATTTGTTAAAGAGGCTGTCTTCCTTTTGGCGAATGTGTTTGGCCTCTTTATCAAAGATAAAGTGTCTAAATGTGTTTGTAGCTGTATCTTAATCTTCTAATCTCTTCCATTGGTCCTCAGGCCTGGTTTTTTTTTTTTTTTTTTTTTTTTTTTTTTTTTTTT
>PVJA010016865.1:0-42666 GCA_004027025.1 Myocastor coypus
TTCTTCTACAGAGGTTCCTGACTCTTGTGTTGGGGCTCTGGCTGCTAGCTTTTGTGAATCCTGGGGGATGTGGTCTGTAGGTGGAGGTGGAGCTTTGGGATTGAGTAGTCCTGGTAGGCTCGTGTACCGGAACGGTTGCCAAACGGGCTATTTGATGGGTTCAGTGCTGGAGCATGGGCTGGAGGGGTTAAAAAAAAAAGGGGGGGGGGCGGGGCGGGGAAAGTTAAGGCAGGCCAAGGATCCTGACCCAGCTGGCGCGCGGGCTCAGCTCCCAGCGGTGGGGTTTGGGCTGGGCTGGGACAGGAAGTTAGTCACGGGAACGCAGAGGCGGGGCAGAGGGGCGCAGGGGCTTACCTGCGGCGGGTGCGCAGGCTCAGCTCCCAGCGGTGGGGTTTTTTCCAGGCCCCAACTTTTGATTGGATTATTTAAGGGTATTTTGCTGTTGAATTGAGTTTCTGTCAATTATAAAGTTATATATAGATATACAGAAAGATAAATTCTTCCTGCTCATGTGGTCACCACAAAGAAATAATAAATGTTTGAGATGATGGGTAGCTAATTTCCCTGACATAGTCATTATGCAATTGTCTTCGTTACTTTTTTCTCATTGTTGAGACAAAATTAAGGAAGGGAAGGTTTATTTAGATCATAGTTTGTAGAAGTTTCAATCCATACTCAGGTGGCTTCAAGGCAGGGTGGCATGGCAGAGAGCAGCAGTTCATGGCATGGAACATAGCAAAAGCAACAAAGGCAAAAAGAGAGGAGCTGAGCAGGCCTCCTTACCTCCCTTATATTGTATGCAGACCCCTTGCCCCAGGGTAAGTATAGCACTAAGAACCACAATGCTAGCACTGGACCGTGAATCAATCACGAACTCTAAAAGCCTGCCAGATGACTGCATGAGGCTTTGGTGGGAGACATCCAGACACAAACGCTAACAACAATGTATACATCAAAACAGCAATTATAGGGGTCAGGGATATAGCTCAGTGGCACAAGTGCCTGCCTGGCAAGCACAAGGTCCTGAGTTCAATTCCTGGTACCAAAAATGAAAAAAAGAAAAAGAAATTACAAAACAGCAATTATAGTCCATAAGTATAGAATTATTACATATTAATTTAAAAATTTAAAACAAGAAAAAACTAAGGTTCCACATTAAAAACAAATCCAAGACCCAATTTTACATACATTAACACAATGGAATAATACATCACTGACAATGACCAGTTATTTTGTCAGAATACTTCACAAATACTAAAAATAATTTTAAATATCTCATAAATGAGCATATTTTTTCATAAAGTAAATGTGAAAATACTGAAATAGTAAATATAACTTAAGACATTCTGTTTTGATGTTGCCTGTAGCTTTACCAATCACCATGAGTTCAACACATTATTTAATAAATGCTTTCCATCTATATACAAAAAATTTGAATACAAAAAATGAAGAAGATGCATCCAGACACCTTCTGGGCAAATATGGATACTATACCATTCAAGGTCAAATCAGAAGACATAAATAATCCAGTTACTAAGACATAAAGAACTTACAATAAATGGGCTTTATTTTTATAGCACATACCTGTAACCCCAGTACTCAGGAAGCTATGGAAGGACTGCCAAAAGTTTGAGGCCAGCCTGAACTTTATGTTGAGTTCAAGGCCAACCTGAACTAAATAGTAAGATCAATTCTCAAAAAAGAAAAAAAAAAAGTAACTAGGTATAATTATTAACTAGATGGTTGAAAGAGTAGTATCATAGAGATAGCAACTGTAGAAAATAGCTAATATTTACAGGGCTAGGGAATAAAAGGAAAAATTAGAATTACTAAAACTTAGAAATTCATAGACAGGGCTGCTAACAGCTGATATTCAAACCACTGAGAAACTGTGCCTTCACTCTAAGAAGTGACATTCACTGAAATCCCAAGCAAACTGGTACCCTCAGAGAGCTAGCTGAGTCCTGCCTTCTAATTTCCCTTTAGTGGCCTCTATGGGCAGCACCTAACAGGAAGCAAGCTTCCTACAGAGATAAGTGGTTTACAGAGTTCTAGCCCTAGTATCACAAAGCAGATGACAAAAGAGGAATGGAGCTGAAAGACAGTAAGTTGCATACACAACAGCTATAATTCTATGAAATAAGGACTAAACACTAAACAACTTAAGACTAAAGAGGTACAGACTGGCCATACTGGCCAATCACATACTTCCGAGAAGAGGCATTATAAGGGTCAAAGGTTTACCCTACTATAATCTGAAATTAACATAATAATTAGTAGTGCATCTGCAGTGCATGACCACAAAAGGCAATGTTTAAAAATCAACTCAGGACATCTAGGTAGTCACAGCAGCACAATAAAAGACACTCACAAACAACAAGGTAGATGTTACTGTTCTAAAATTCCTGTAGTAGGGGCTTGCGGGTTAGCTCAGTTGTTTAAAGCACCTGCTTGGGCAAACTCAGTCAGGCGCAGGGAACCACAGTTTGATCCCCATCTCCACATGTCACACTAAACCCGTCCTTAAGGCAGCTTGAGGCACCCAACTCCCCCCCCCAAAAAAAAGAAATTCTTCTAAAATCTCTGTAGTAGTAATTACCCTTGTGTCTCTCATTTATGAAAGCAGGAAAAAAAAATGAGGACTCTCATTTTTTTAAAAAAATCATTTGCAAACTAGGTAATAAATTGTTTATAATACTTCAACCATCACAAAATATAGGTTTGCTGCAATACTGAAGAATTATCAAATTAGAACAAAGGCAGGGAACACTTGCAAGAGATCAACCAAAAAAAAGGAAAATGACAAAGGAAGAGAAAGCTTGAAAGACTGGCTAACATTTTAACTAAACCTTGAAGGCAAAAGAAGATTCCCACTAACAGAAAGAAAAGAAGCATTCTAAGCAGAAACAATAGCATGTACTTGGCAAAGAACAGTAACAATGCTTGGCGTGACTGGAGAAGGACAAAAGCTAGAAGATTCCTAGAATCAGTAGCTTTCTGGTGGAGAGAGTAAATGAAAAGCAGAACAGTGACATATTAATGCAGTAACTGGAACTTACAGACCTTCTGCTGAGAACAATATCAATGCATGCAGGAGACCTCAAATAGCAACTGAATTAATAAAATAAACTAGAGTGTATATATTGAGCATGGTGATGTAAGCCTGTAATCTCAGCACTCAGGAGGCTGAAGCAGGAGAACTGTAATGAGTTTGAGACCAGCCTAAGCTTTGTAAGTGAGTTCAAGGTCAGCCTGCACTATATAGCAAAACCCTATCTCAAAATAACAAAAGAAAAAAAAAACAGTGTATACATCTGATAATTAGCTACTTAACCTTACAACTATGGCTATAGTCAGATTTAAACCATTTACCTGCTGCAAAGTTTTTTCACAATGGAGGCAGACAGTTGAAACTTGAGACAACAGGATAGTCATATCTTCTTGTTGCTGCCTGAGCCAAATCAGTTTTTCACGAACATGAGCATCAACCACACTTAGAGCCATCTCTTCTTGACGACACAGTGTTTCATGTAGATCAGAAAAATAAGCTCGGACGCATGATCGTGCATTCTCTGCAGTACCTGGTACCTAAGGAAGTATGGTAAATTTTAAACACATAACCTCAACAAATATTTTATAAATCTGCACCCTTACAAATTTCAAAATTTAAACCTCTACAGTAGAGCTTTACCTTCAACTATAGACTCTAAATATCCAACTGTTTATGAATGACATCTCAAGCAAAATGTAATACCTAATCTCCAATCTCCCGACCCCCAAACCTAGTTACCTCCATTTCAGTAAATGATAATTCCATCCTCCAGGTTGTTGAAGCCAAAAAGAAAAAATAGGAGTCATCCTTAACATCTCTTTCACATACCACAACTAGTCCTCCAGCAAATTTCTCGTGACTGCAAAATGTATCCAGAATCTGATCATGCTTTACCACCTTCAATTCAAACAACCTAATCCAGGCATTCTCATCTCTCATCTTGTTATTATGAAGTGTGAGCAAAATAAACATTGATTGTTTAAATTTTTCAATATTCCATTAAAAGACACATTGCCATTAATCTTCCTCAAAATATCTCCTTCAGTTCAAATATTCTGTCATTTTTGCTACATCCTGAAGTAATTCTAGAAGCCCTCTTTTGTGTATTTATTTGGTGTAAATCAAAACACTATAAATACTAAGTGCCTCCCAATAAAAAGGCAGGCTTATAAAAACATGATGGCATGTCCTCATCTTTTTCATTCACTCAATCTGGCACTGTGCAATTTCTGGCTCTTCCACAAAGTCAAAATGACCACGAAAGGCACTGTTTAAAATCAGTTCAGGACATCAAGGTAGTCACGATAGCACAACAAAAGGCACTCACAAAAGAGGACTTCCAAAGCCCTTTCAGAAAGAAAGTGGAAAGAATAAGTGCATCTATCTTAGAGGTGAAAAGTATTTTAAAGGTGATTAATGGCAGTGTATATTTTACCATTATTTTTAAATTTAAACATTCACGGTATTTTCAACTGCACTTGGTATGATAGCTTCTAACTGGCATAATTGTTAGACCTTCCAAGTTACCTGACCAATTAATATCAACAATCAATCACTAAGGCTTACTTATTCTACTGCCTTAAAATCTCTAGTCTCAAATACATCTTACTCTCCACTCTTACTACCCTAGCAGCAGAAGCCATAGACATCTCACTATTAGAAACTTTTAACAATGTCTTAATACCTCTTGCTTCCAATATGTTGTTACTCAGTTCATTTTCTATATTTAAAAGCAAGTGTGTTTAATGCAAATCTGATTATATTATTCCATATTAATTCTCAAATGGCTGAGCACTGTACTTAGGCTGAGTTCCAAACTCTAACATGACTAAAGATGTTTCATGATTTAGCCTTTAACTTGCCAACCTATCTTTTTTTTTTTGCAATACCAGCAATTCAACTCAGAATCTTGTGCTTGCCAGTCAGGTGTTTATTCTACTGAGCTCTCTCCCCAGCCCCAGTCAACAAGAAGCTTTGAGAACAGGAGTGACTTTTAAGGTTCTTGCCCAGTCCTCATCTTTCAGCATTTTAACATATTCTTCCCTCTCTGAAATAGCTCACTTCTTACCACATTCTGAACTGAACTCCTTCAAATCTCAGTTTAGACATGACTTCTTCTAGGAAGCCTTCTTTGACCCACACAAATTGTTGCTCCTTTTATATGAAATCCACACTTCCCTACCCACCACACAAAAGTTATTATACTAACATATTGCCTCTGTTTCACAACAGATGATACCATTCATGAAAACAATTCTTTTCAAAAACTTGTTTTCAGTCACTAGTGCAGGACCAGCACACTGTAACTGTGCAATACTTACTAGAAGGTGAAAAGGTGAAAATGAAAAGGGGTAAGAAGATTAAAAAGGAAGAAAAAATCCATACATGTTCTGTGTGAGCCATTCCAAGTCCATCTTCTACTATTTGTTCTCCGCCTTCAATGTGCTGAACGATTCCAACTAATTTTCTAGAATAATCTGAGATTTCTTCAGTGAAGGTCCGTATGCAGTGAGCCATATCTAAAATTGATGCTCGGATCTGGTTAGCTTCTGGTTCCAATACTGAATGCTATAAAATGTAACATAATTATAGAATTCACAATATTGAGTAATGATGTAAAAACTACTTTAAATTTTACTTTATACAAAACACTATCGGCCACAGATTACTTTTGTAACACTTTTAGGAAAAGTACAGCATAAGGTGGCAAAAACATTCACTTTTACATTTTCATAAGAGAATTACACTGCAAAGAAATAATGTAAAGTGTGGCAGTCCATTTATGAGACAAGAAACCTAGAGACTTTATAATACGATAGTTCATGTGTAAAAATAAATACTATGAAATTATCCTGTGTATTATGAAAAACACACATAAAGAAGGGTTTTGTTTCCTACTAGAATAAATTTCTTTTCATTTTGAGGTACTGGGGATTGAACCCAGGACCCTGAACATGTTAGGCAAGTGTCCTACCACAGAGCTATCCCAGCCCTTTTAAAATTTTACTGAGGGCTGGGGAGATAGAACAACAGCAAAAGCACCTGCCTGCCAAGAGCAAGGTCTTGAGTTCAATCTGCAGTACCAAAAATAAATAAATAAAGATAAAATAAAATTGTACTCTAAAACAAGTTTTCACTAAATTACACAGGGAGATTCAAACAAACTTGCAGTCCTCATGCTTGAGACTGCTGACAGGATTACAGATGTGTACCACCACACCTTGTTAGGAAGATATTATTCAGTAGAGTCATTAGGCTTGAAATTTTTATGACATTCAAAAATCTCTCAAGCCTGCCAAGGTGGCACAGACCTATAATTCAAGCATTCAGGAGGCGACACAGGAGGATTACTCTGAGTTTAAGAGTAGTCTGAACTATATAGCAAAACCCTATCTCTTTTTTTTTTTTTTTTTTGTCTTTTTGAGACAGGGTCTCGCTATGCAGTTCAGGCTGGCCTTGAGCTCACTTTTGTAGCCCGGGCTGGTCTCAAACTCGCACCGATCCTCCTGCCTCAGCCTCCCAAGTGCTGGGATTACAGGCATGAGCCACCATGCCCGGCTGCAAGACCCTATCTCAAACAAACAAATAAAAAGCCAACTCATTTCCTTCCATGCTACCAAGACCAATCCACACATCACTTAATTCTTCTTCAGTCTTTCATTTTAGCATAAAAAACTAGGTCAAGGAAAACAAAGGCTGGTAATCTAGGTAGAGTCATTCAATTTAAACAAAATTCCTACCTTATGGCCTTGATGTTTTCCATATTCTTTGCAGACACAGCACATGAGTGGGCAGGTCTGACAACCTTCTTCCAAGCAAACAAACTCAATGGCATGTACTTGGTGCTGAGAGCACATGGTTTTCTCATGAGGTTTATCAGCTAGGGGCACACGCCTGTGCTTTGCTAATGTCTTTGTAGAATGAGTAACTTGAGAACACTCTGAGCACAAGTGAGTTGCACACACAGTGCAATACACAGATGCAACATGAGCTTCATCTTCATCACAACGAATGATACTCTGACAAACAAAAAAATAACGGATTAAAACTGAACGCAGTAAATATGATATAGAAAATCTTGAAATATAAGACCCCATAATCTTGCAAAAGTTTATGTACATTATAATGGAAAATTTCAGGGTTAGCCAAATAGCTCAGTGGATTAAAGTGACTGCAAGCAGGCACAGGGGCTGGGTGTTCCATCCAGAGCCTGCTGTGCTGGTCCCACCCCCAGGGAGCACTGAGATGGCAACTGAGACTGGGAATGGTGGTGTGTGCCTGTAATCCCAGCTCTTGGGAGATTGTAAACAGCCTACTAGAGTCTCAAGTAGCGAGACCCTGAACACTAAAATACAAAAAAAAAAAAAGCTAAAAATTTGTTATGCCAGTTTTGTTAAGTAGAGTATATTTGAGCAAAGAAAAACAAACCAATGCAAAGAAAAAATAATTTGCAAACTGGGCAATACGCAGAACAATTTTAAAGAACTTCAACCAACAATGTGATCAGAACAGATTTATTTTAAAAAGTGGAAGTGAGAGACAGAAAATAGCTGATAACAACTTAGTCCATTAGCCAACTGATTAGCAACCTACCACTTAACTACTGTTTATTTACTCTGATTAAACAAACTGTACTTATATACTATATAGCTTTAGTCCTTTGAACCTAGCAGATATCCATTTAAATTCATGGTCTCCCACAAGCTTTAACAAAAATGCATTGGTAACTAAGCTATACTATCATTAAGTCATTTTCTCTCTACATGAAATGGTCTCTTATAGGCAGTTTATTTTCTTGTTGTTGTTGTTTATGTGGCCTGCTCTGCCTGCACTGGGGGTGGGGCTGGCGCAGCCAGCACTGGGGGTGCTAGTGATCTAACCATGGTCCCCATAGTTGGCTAAACTTGCCTAAGCAGGCACTTTAGACCACTGAGCCATCTTACCAGTCCCCTTACAGGTAGTTTTTTGTTGTTATTATTCTACTTCACTGTTGACAAATAAATACACTTCTGCATCCTTTGTTGTAACGTAGGTTACATAATTTTTATTTCACCAGTCCTATTATTCATTCTAGTGTTGGGTAGAACTGAATTATAATAAATAGGAAATCTTACACATACACAGAAAACATAGCTTTAGGAATACTATTTTCATACAATTCAAGTTGCAGTTCGACTTTTGTTATGATGAGACTAATGTAATTTTTAAAAGTATAATGTAATAAAAAGCTATATTTCTAGAAATTTACCTGGTAAAAAAAAGTGAGGTACCATTGTGTTAAGAATACTAAATATTTTTCCCTTCCAGTAATTTGTCAAAATGACTAACACAAAGGGCAAGAGGAGGGGAACCCAGTATATGTTCTCCAGGCCTTTTAGAAAACATGGGGTGGTTCCTTTGGCCACATACATGCAAATCTACAAAAAGGGTGACTTCACAGACATCAAGGGAATGGGTACTGTGCAAAAAGGAATGCCTCACAAATGTTACCATGGCAAAACAGGAAGAGTCTACAATGTTACCCAGCACACTGTTGGCACTGTTGTAAACAAGCAAGTTAAGAGCAAGATACTTGCCAAGAGGATTAATGTACATATTGAGCATATTAAATACTCAAAAAGTCATGATAACTTCCTGAAATGTGTCAAGGAAAATGATCAGAAAAAGAAAGAAGCCAAAGAAAAAGAAACCTGGGTTCAACTGAAGTGCTAGCCTGCCCCTCCCAGAGAAGCACACTTCGTAAGGACCAATGGGAAGGAACCTGAGTTGTTGGAACCTATTCCCTATGAATTCATGGCATAAACTGGGATGTTGCTCTGCCATTCACCACCTAATTGGCAGCTTAAGTGTTCTAGGTCCTCTATAAAAATAAAACCGTCCTGTGTCGTAAGGGTGATTTTCTTAGTTGAAGAGGTATGTGGTGCCTTATCTCAAAAATATTTCAGCAGATTTTCACTGTAGTGAGTAACTGTGTCTGGTTTTTACTCTTCAGTGTGTTTCTTGCTGAAAAGTATTGCTGAGGTATGGTGAAGGTATATACCCAAATATTTATAAAATATTTATATTGGCTTGAAGATCTTGTAAATCACCATGAGGAAAAGATGTATCCAAATAAATGGAAGTCACTTCAGAAACAAATGTAAGTCCATTTTAGTTAAATAAATTATTTAAAGCACCAAAAAAAAAAAAAAAAAAAGAGGAAAAAAAAGAATAGTAAATATTTAAGATAAAGAAAAAATTATAACAAATATTTAACCAAGTCAATCAATACCTCTCCAGATATGCCAATAGCTTCTTCTGCAGCTCCATATTGACCAATATGTCCATTCTGTAGTCGTTCCAAAAGCTCTAATAAAGCAAAATTTTTTTTCAACCCCCAAACGCCTGAATCACCTAGAAGATAAAAACAAAAAACTACATGTAACAAAATGTAATATTAATTCCTGTATCACAGAGCTGGAGACAAAGTCTCATTTTCATCATATATCACAGGTTAGCCTCAAATTCACAATCCTGCCTCCTTCTAATTATTGGGATTATATATATGGGATACCATGCTTGAGCATTAATGTCTCAATCTTAAAAATCCAGAATTTTTCCATTTCATTTTTATTCTAGAACAATTGCTTTGTTACTGTTCTTTTCAGGAAAAAAAAAAAAAAAGGATTCCTTAGCATTTCAAGCAGAAACACTGTTTTTAAAACAGTCTCACTATGCAGTCAGGCTGACCTTGAACTCACTATGTAATTCAAGATGGCCTTGCACTCGTGGTGATCCACCTGCATCAATCTCCCAATTCCCGAACACTGGGATTACTGATGTAGGCCATGATACCAGGCTAAAAATATGCCTTAAAATTCTACTCTTCTATCAGTTAACTTTAAAATCTTACTTTATCACTGCCTTAATACACAAGTGCTTTCAGATTTTTTCATTGTGATCTACAATAAGAAATATCTATAGGGGAAGGAGTGTAAGATGGTAGAGTGGGGAACAGCAGACAAAGCATCTCTCTAAGAGGTGCCATCTAGATGTTACAATAGAGTAACATAAGAAAGATAAAAGGGAGGGAAGGAAGGATTTGAAGCATGAATTCAAAGTCCATGGAGAGAGTAAAGAGAGAACTTTCAACAAAGAAGGAGATAACTGGTGACACCCTTTCCCTGAGACAGGACTCACTGCCCAAGAGGACACACTGACTGCTGGCAACCCAGAGGCCTCCAACGGGAGGACACAACAGGAAAGGGAAGCATCTCTCACATAAAGGACAGCACTAGCTGGTGATGAGTGCTAAGGGTTCAGTTGTCCTGAATGAGATTAGCCAGAAAGATATCTTGGAGAGGGGCGGGCTGACTTCTATATTTAGAGCAAATGCTGTCTCCACCTGGTGACTCTCAGCTGGACTCAGACCCACACTGAGTCTGGACTAAGCTAGAAGGTGTAGGCTCACTGAGATTATCCACAACCTTACCAAAAGCCACTACTGGCTTGCCAAGATGAATCAACATGGTTCCGGACTTGGCCTCTGCAGCAGTCTACCAGGGACAGCAGAGATATACCTGAAACTGAACTTTTTTTATTGCAGAACCAGGGATTGAACTCAGGCCCTTGCACTTGCCGAGCAAGCACTTATTCTACTGAGCTATCTGCCCCGGCCCCGGCACCCGCACCCGGCCTCTTTGTTTTGTTGCTATAATGATGGTTTTGTATTTGTGTTGTGATTTTTATTTAATATTAGAGATAAATTTCTTTTAAAAGAATTGCTGAGTGTGGTGACCCATGCAGTAATCCCAGCATATGGAGATTGAGGCAGATCTTTGCTAGCCTGATACTAGCTTGTGCTACAAACTGAGCTCAAGGCCAACTTGAACTGCTTAGCAAGACCAACATACATATATACATATATACATACATACATACATACATAAAAGAATTAAAAACATTATTTTCTTCTTTCCATTCTTCTACTTTTCCAAATTTTCTATAATGTATATAAACATTCCTATAATACAACTAAAAATAAATTCAAATAATGTCATCCTATACCTGACATGGCAGTACACACCTATAATCCCAGGATGAGGAAGGCTGAGACAGGTAGATCACTGTGATCTATGGTAGTCTCAGCTACATAGTGAGTTCAAAAACAGCCTAGACTACATAGCAAGACTCTGTCTCAAAAAAATTTCTTATAAAATGACAGCCAAGTAATATTAAAGGAAACTAACACATATTCAGACTGAAAAAAGTGAAAAAGAAAAAAAAAAAACTTAAAAATAAAACTACCTATATGCCACAGTAATTATAATCTCTTAGCTAAGAGAGATGTTTTTCTAATATTAATATGATAGTATTCACATTTGATTCGAACCTAAGATGGAATCAACTGTTCCTTGTCATAGATTTCCACTTTAAACATTCAATATGTTAATACCTTACCCTATGGTATTAACATAAGGAAAGGGTAGTACTTTTCAAAGCAGTGGAAGAAATATTCTAGCCTTCATCTGCAAAAGTAATCATATCTGTAAGTATTTTTTTTTTATAAAGAAATGATGTGCAGTATATGTGTCTCAAAAAACAAAAGGAAGCTGGAGAAATAGCTCAGCAGAGTAAGTGACTGCCTGGCAAATGTTAAGGCCCTCAGTTCAATCCCTGGTACCAAAAATAAATAAATAAATATATAAAAATAAACTTTTAAATAAAAGAACATCAGAATAGACATTTCCTTGGGGGCCAGGGGAAATAGCTCCATGGCACAAGTGCCTTCCTGGCAAGTGCAAGGTCATGAGTTTGAACTCTGGTCCTGCCAAAAACAAAACAAAACAAAACAGAATAGACATTTCCACTACTATTATTTCTTAGGTTACAGTAAATAAATGCTATCTGTAATGACAGTATCACTATTCTGTATTAGTTATCTGGTAAAGTGTTTACGTTTAAGATAACTGAAATGCTAGGATAAAATTTCAAAACCATATTTATTCACATTTTCAAGTTTTCTAACCTAAAACTATGGATACTCTTGCCCTGTAAGTAGATAAATTTTCTAAAATGTACAGTACAAATACTCTACAATACATCTTATATCATGTTACAGACCAGAAAAACACAGAAGCTTTAAATGCTGTACAGAAAATTTCTTTTATCTAAAATCAGTAAACTTATAGAAATGAAATTATATTTGCAAATTAAAATTTCTAATATTAATCAGTCATTATTTCCAAATGTGATATGGAAAAGTAATGACTTATTTCAAAATATGCCAAGCAAAAGTTTATTTTTTGAGGTTATCAGCAGAACAGATTTATTATGGGAGAGAAAACTTCTGTCTGATAGGGACAGAAGGGAGACTGAAGCAGGTTGCTCCCTAAGGTTTTTTTTTTTTTCTTTTTTCTTTTTTTTTGTCTTTTGAGTCAGGGTCTTGCTATGCAGTTCAGGCTTGCCTTGAGCTCACTTTTGTAGCTCAGGCTGGTCTCAAACTTGCACTGATCCTCCTGCCTCAGCCTCCTAAGTGCTGGGATCACAGGCATGCACCACCACACCCAGTCCCCCAAACTTTTATTTTTATTTATTCACTTTTTATTCTTCTTTTGTGTGTATGTGGCCAATTCAGCCCACCCTGGGGTCTGGGCTGGCACAGAATGTGGTGAAACCATATATTGTGATATATCCCTTTAATCTCAGCACCCTGGGAAGCTGTGACAAGCAGATCATAAAGTTGAGCCCACCCTAGAGAATTCAGAGACTTTGTAAGAACAGGTCTCAAAATAAAAAAGGGCTGGGGATACAGCTCAGTATGAAGGATCCAGGTTTAATGCCCAGTACTGCAAAATAAATTTTAAAAATAAAAAGTTACTCAGACCAAAATGACTCATCAGTATTTTCATTGCAGGTTCATTTACTTATAAAGAAAATATTTAGATTGGATTAATGGTATGACACAAATGATTTAATCTGTGATGAATATACTATTACCATTTCTTTGAATAGGGTAGTAAATATAACTCTACTGCCTTAAAGCTCTTCATGTATAATTATTGAATATAAACCAGAAAAGATGAAATATTAGTAACTATGACTAAGCTAGCTTACAGCCAGAAGATGTAAGAGAAACGCCAATTTATTTTAATGGTCTTTGGAACTTTGTACTTTGTGTACACAGAAATTATTTCAAGCTGAACATGGTAGAACATGCCTGCACTCTGAAGGGCAAGACAGGACTGCTAGAAGTTCAAGGTCAGCCTGAACTACATAGTGAGACCAAATCTCAAAAAAAAAAAAAAAAGAACAAACATAAAAAGAAATTATTTCAAATGTCACTTATGTTACATTAATAATTTTCCATCTTAAATCCATACAAATTTTCCTACCTAGGTCTGTCACTTGTCGATCAAACGGGCAACGTATTGCTCTTCCATGAAGAGGTAAGCGAGTGAGACAATCATGACACACTGTGTGGCCACAAAGCAGAAGGCGAGGAACTTTGTCTCCTTGCAAAGAAAAGACATCTTCACAGACTCCACATTCGAGAACCTAATATTTAAAACAGAAACATGAGTGCTTTAAATTATTTTGAATGCATACATTTTCAAAGTTTAAAAAAATGTCACATTGGGCCCGCAAGATGGCTTAGTGTTCTAAAGCGCCTGCTTAGGCAACTGCAGGGACCGTGGTTTGATCTCCAACACCACATGCTACACCAGCCCCAGCCCCAGGGCAGGCTGAGCAGGCCATAATATAAAAAAGTAAAATAAAATTTAAAAAAAGAATAAAATGTCACATAATACAATGATTTAATCTAGTTACTTTGTTTCTTCATTAAATTTCTAGGTTATAAAACTTTAAATCTCTTTTTGATCATTTTACTAACAGACCTTGACAAAATGATCATACTGAAATCTCTTTGGAGTACTACAAAGATAATGCTATAAATTATTCTGTCTTTTAAAAACAAAATCAGAGGCCAGCAAAATGGTTCAGCAGTCTAAAGTGTCTGAAAGCTTAGACAACTGCAGGGAAGCGTAGGCAACTGCAGAGACCCCGGTTCAATCCCCAGCACCACATGCTGTGCCAGTCCCACCCCCAGGGCAGGCTGAGCCAACCATAATACAAAAAAAAAAAAAAAAAAAAATCACGAACAATACATAATTATACCTTCATTCTCAATCAATTTCTCTGCAGCAACCTTACCCCCACTGAGCTTTCATTAAGCTTAACAAAAATCTAAAATGTGTGCTTGTCTACCTGCAATATACTTCAGTGGTTCAGGGCCTGTCTGACAAGCATGACTGATTCATGGTCCCACAAAAAGAAATTTTGAAAATATGTGTTTAGGTGACATTTGACTTTCTAAATGCTAAGTAATATGTGAGTTTGGATTACAAATAATTTAAAATTATTTTCTAGTATTCATTTACATCAAATAATGTAAAAGAAAATAAGCAGTAAGCTGAAATAAGGGAATAATTTTGGTATAATCATGTTATACAACTGCATATTGGTAAAAAGTTTTTATGTATGCACACAGAATGATTTCATATAAACAAATCAAATAAAAAAATGATAAATATATTCATTGTTGTGTGAAAATAAGGAAAGACAGCTGCGGTACCAACTTGAAATGTTGGAAGTTTGTCTAGATTGCCTTGGTGATTCCATTCTCTAGGGTGTGAAGTCCCTGCCCCTGGGTGGGGCGGGCCATCCTCAAAGTGACTCAGCACTTATGGGGTTGTCAAGACTTCTGTGCACCACCTCCTTGGAGGAGCTTGATTGATGCTGCTGCACCACAGTCAGCACTGAAGGAAGAGAGGCTTAATGGACGTGGCAGCTATTGCTGCTCCTCTGCTCTTTGTTGTTTTCTGCCATCATGAGCTGCTGCCTTTTGCCTTGGAGCCAGCAGAGTGTAGAGTGAAACCACCACTAACTGTTAGCTAAATAAAACTTTCTTAATTTGGGGTGTTGGGAATTTTGTCCCAGCAACAACTAAGAAGTAATAGACTATAATGGGTTACTTAAGATTTCAGACTCTCTGAGGTTATTTCTTTGTGAATTAGTAACAGGACATTCAAGACTACTCAGCAGTTTAAAAATTACAACCTTAAACCCACATGTCTGGGAAATTCCCCGTGAGATTGATGAGTTCTTTTTATAACTGCTCTTGGTAATAGAACGTGGTATTTGTGTGGATCAAAGGTTGATAACCTGAGAATGTGTTGAATTGTAATAACCTAAGTCAAAATGTTTCATGTTGTGGTATATGTGCCTAAAACAATCAGCCCCTATATAGTAAGTGATAATTAAGTCTAAACCTGACTGCCTGTTGATAGGAATGTAGTTAATGATTTCTCACTGCTAAAGATGAGAGGAAGTTCATTTAGATCTTGTGCTCAATCTATTGTCAAGTTAATCTGTAAATTGTGCCTGTATGTATTGGTAGGTTATAAATAATCAATTTTAAAAATAAAGAGTATGTGCTAAGTAGAAAGTAGTTTCTTTTTAAAACCCCTGCTCTCTGTCATTTGGGGCTCTTCCCTGCCTTCACTCCCACATTAGCTGAAGTCAGAAAGTTCCTGAGCTTGGTATTAAGGGCTCAAATTTTATATGCCAATTTGGACTCTGGCCTAGCTTCTGTTTGAGAACTCATGATAGAGACAGCAGCAAATACTTCATATATTACAATATAAGCATACTATCTGTAGTATGACTTCAGGTCAGGAATTTTAATGCCTTCTGCTTTGTCTTTGTTGCCCAGGATTGTCTTTGGTCTTTTTGGATTCCAAATAAATTTTAGGAATTTCTTCAGGTCTGTGAGGTATGTTGATGGGATTTTGGTAGGAACTGCATTAAATCCGTATAACAATTTAGGGAGTACTGCCATCTTCACAATGTTGGTTCTTCACAATGTTGGTTCTTCCTATGCAGGAGCATGGAATACATTTCCATTTTCTGAAATCCTCTAAGATCTCTTTTTTTCAGAGTACTGTAGTTTTCACTGAAAAGGTCTTTTACTTCTTTAGTTAGGTTAATTCCCAAGTATTTCATTTTCTTCAGTGTGATTGTAAAAGGTATTGTTTCTCTAATTTCTCTCTCAGTGTATTTGTTATCTGTGTAGAGGAACACTACTGACTTTTGTGTGTTGACTTTGTACCCTGCTGTGTTACTGAATTTATGTATTAATTCTAGTAGCTTCTTGGTGGAGTTTTTTGGGTCTTCCAAGTAGATTATCATGTTATCTGCAAATAATCTATCCATAAACTACCTTATACACATTTTAAAGTATCCTAAATACTTAAATAGTGTTAGGGCTGGGGAGATAGGTTAGTGGTCTAAGCACCTGCCTGGCAAACACAAAGACCCAGGTTCAATCCCCAGTACCTCAGGCCATGACAGCCCCAAGCTATGCTGGCCACTGAAACCAGGTGTGGTGGTTCACACCTGTAATCCCAGCAATGAGGAGGCTGAGAAAGGAGGTTTATCACTCTGAGTCTGAGCTACATAGCAAGACCCTGCACCAAATAAATAAATCTAACAGTTTTACTGTATTAGATTCAATTAAACATAAAATATTCACAACAGCATTTAAATACCATCAAATATAGTATTTTATTAATATTTGCATTATACTTACTTATGACACACTCAATCAAAAGAACCAAAATAAAATTTTACTTAGTTCATTCATATCATATCTTTCACCCCTTTTTCTATACAAAATAACTTTCCCCATGTTGTTACCATAGATTTTTTTTTTCCCAAAAAAAAACCACCAGTGGCCCAGCCAGGCATGGTGGTACACACCTGTAATCCCAGTACTTGAGAGGTTAAGGCCAAAAGATTGCCACAAGTATGAGGCCAGTCAGGGTTATATTGTGAATTCAAGATCAGTCTGAACTATACAGCAAGATCCTGCCTCCAACCTGGACTACTGAGTTCAAGGCCTGAATTACACAGCAAAACCTTGTCTCAAAAATCAATCAATCAATCAATCAATCAATCAATCAATCAAAACACACACACACAAAAATGGAGTTATAGTATGTTTTAGCATACTTTAGATAAAGCAAACAGCAAAAATATTAATGCAACGATACCTATCCTAATTATGAAGTGAAACTTATACTTCAAAAATAATACACAGATATTTTCCACTTAGAAAAAACCCAACTGAAAAACTAAAATCTCTGGGGTACAGCTCAATAGCCAGGCAAGAGCAAGATCCTGAGTTTGATTTCTGATACCAAAAAAAAAAAAAAAAAAGACTACTGAAATCTGACACCTACTAAATGACTAATAATGAAGGTTCCTCAGCTATACCAACATATTCAAAATAACTTCATTAATATATAAAAGTCAATGAAGGGAGGGAGAGGGAAAGGCTAAAGAGACATGCATAAAAATAAGACGTGCTAACATAAAAATTTATAAAAATATATATCAAGGGAGATGTAGTTTAGGGGTAGATCACTAGCTTACAAAAAGGCCCTAGGCTCAATCTTTAGCACCACTAAATAAATTTTAATAATGTATAGATATGCACGAAGTTCAATCAATTCAACTACCACTATTGACTGATACTGAGTCATGGATATAAATATTTCATTTTTAGTCACATAAAACCAACTTTAGGTACTCAAGACACTGATTCCTACAAATTTAAGTCCAGCCTTAGATAAAAGGCAAGTTCAAGGCAAACCTGAACTGCATAGTAAACCCTGTCTTTAAAAAAAAAAAAAAAAAAAGGGCATCATTAGGTAAAACATCTAAGTACCTATTATTAATGACATTGAAAGAAACAGAATTACCTGGTCTAATGGTTCTGATTCAAGATTGCACATGAAAATGATTTCTAAGAACTTAAAAACATAAACAAAAAACTTAAAAACATACTGATCTAAACATAGAGTATATCAGTAGTTTGTACAAAATCCTCAATTTTCCTAATATGGAACCATGAATGAAAATAACAATCTGTTGTATTATAAATGATCTTGAAGTCTACTTTGTAAACCATTGACATGTTTCATTTCATGTTTGAACAGAAGTTATGGTATGTTTTAGTAATTTCAATTGACTTTTTAAAATAAATGCACTTAGGAACATTTATATGTGGTAGAATTTCAAACTTCAAACACAATGTATACATCCTAGCATTAATGCCCAGCCATATTGCACTTGGAAGACTACTTAAAAGTTCCGAGGGGGTGATCAGCCAAGATGGTGAAATGGTAAGCAACAGAGAAGAGTCTCTTTGAGTGTTTCCATCCAGACACTGAAAACAGCAATGTGAAGAAGATAAAAGGAAGGGAAGTGGATCCCCCAGATCCAGGAAGGATCTGAGCCATGTACTGAAGTCCAAAGAGAGAGTGAAGGGAGAAACTTCCATGAAGAAGATGGTGGTAGCTAACAGCTAGTTCTCTCTGAAATGAGATTCACTATTACAGTGACTGCTGGTGACCCAGGAGGTCTCCAAAATGCAGCATGGACTTGAAAGACTGCATTAGCTGGCTACTTAGTCCTCCTGCAAGACAGCAATTGTCTGGTAGTCATCTTGGAGAGAGGTCATCTACCTCAGAACTCAGAGCAGCAGCTGCCTCCATCTAGTAGCTCCCAACTATGCTCAGGCCTGCAGAAAGTGAGCTAAAGGCTGCAGGCTGAATGAGTCTGGTCTCTTCCACAAGATGCAGCCATACTGACATTATCCACCACCCTACCGAAAAGCTACTGCTGTCTTGATAGATAAATCAGTACAGATTAGGATATCTCTACACATTATCTACCAGCAACAGAGAAAAAAATGGAAGTGATCTCTCTCTCTCTCTCTCTCTCTCTCTCTCTCTCTCTCTCTCTCTCTCTCTCTCTCTCTCTCACTGCTTTTTCTGTTGTTGTGGTTTTATTTTTTTCTCCTTTGTAGTTTGACCTTGCCTTTGTAAGTGTGAATGTGGTTTCTGGCTTCTTTGTGATTCTAGTTCTGTTCCATTATTTTTATCTGTTCTCCTCTCATGTCTTCTGCACCAGTTTCCCAAAGTTAGTGTGATCCCCCTTTTTCCTCTAGTCTTACTGCTAATCACATCCTCTTTTATTCTTTCTCTAACCCATTTAAATTTTAATCTGAGTGTAAAACTGACATATTAAGAACTATTTATAGTTTGTAGGTCTGGCTTAGATTTTGTTATATAACTACACATCTAGTTCATATGGTTAAAGGTGGTAAATTAATACCACAGCTTGTCATTTTCAAGGCTGTGATTGTTGCTACTGGTATAGCCAACAATAGCATAACTGTTTTAAACAGCTACTCATTCTGGTATTTGAAGCCTGAAACTGCATAAGGGTCATAGAAAATACTATGCCACTTTGCAAAAGATCCAGGAGCTGGGCCAAAACAGGCAGCAAGTCCACATCCCCCAAAAATTAAAGAGGTAGGATCTTGTAACAGTTTGGAAATCCAAAAACCAGTACCTCAGAGAAGTCATTTCCTAAGGGTTCCAAATGCTAGCAATAAAATAACCCACAGTCCACAACTTATAAGCATTACCTAAGGAATTAAAGCTAAAAGAAAATGAACAGAGGTGTGTGTGTGTGTGTGTGTGTGTGTGTGTGTGTGTGTGTCTGTGTGTGTGGCCAGCTCAGCCCATGCTGGGGATGGGGCTGGTGCAGGATGTGGTGGTGGGGATCAAACTGGGGTCCCTGCAATTAAGTTTGCCTAAGCAGGTGCTTTTAGTCTTCTAGAAGACATTTAAACAAAAAGGAAACCCAAACATCCAGTTTACCAAAGGGAAACCCAGGGGGCAGTGAGGGGGTCAGTCCAAAAGCCACCCCCCTGACCTCTGAAGTGATAACAACAAAGTAATTAAATGAAGCACTAGAAAAAAATCAAATCAGAAATTATCTCTCATATAACTGCTGAGATAGTGACCATAATGAAAACCATGCCTAGTGACTCTACAGCAGATACAGACACAAAAGTACAGGAGCTTAAGAAAATGATGGAAGCCATGAATACTCAGCATAAGAAAGAAATGTAATCCATAAGGCATATTCAAGCAGTTATGCAGGAGAATAAAAATTCTAGTGAAAGTACCCACAGCAGATTAAGCCAATATGAGGAAAAGATCTCAGATGTAGAAGACAGGAATGTAGTTATCAATCATGAAAATAAAAAATCCTTTAAAATGACAAGGGACAAGGACAAATTATTTCAGCAGCTCCTAAATGAGGCAAAAAGAATAACTTAAGATTGATTGGAGTCCATGAAAAAGTAGAATATAAAATGATATTTAAAAAAATGTTCACAGAGGTCATGGCAGAAAATTTCCCTAGTAGGAAAAAATTATATATATATATATATATATATATATATATAATACAAAAGTCTAACTAGCCATGATGAAAAAAAAATCTATAGCTTTTCATATTCAATATTCCAGAAATTCAACATGAAAATAGGATGTGTTGTGAGCACAAACCCTCAAGTCAAGGAGAGCTTGGAATGAAGTATTTGAAGTTTTAAAGAACAGCTTCCACCAAGATTAATGTACCACAGAAAACTACCCTTCAAAACCGATGGAGAAACAAGATACTTTCATGAAAAAGAGCATTTGAAGAAATTGATGATCACCAAACCAGCACTACAAAATGTTTTGAAGGTCACTGTAGAAAGACATAACAAGGACTACGAAATGTCATGAATTTGTTGGCTTCTTCCCATCCCTACTGATACAGCCCTAGGGCTATAATTCCAAGAACCCTAATATAGGGAATCTACCAGGAAAGGCAAACAGAGAAGGAAAGGGTTGAGAGGGTCAATAGCAGGAAAGTATCATGAAAAAATGTCAATACTTTGCAACTATAACCATCAGTGTTAATAGTCCCAATACACAAGTCAAAAGACCCAGACTGGGAGAATGGATCAAGAAGAAAGATCCAACAATATGCTGCATAAAAGAAAAATATTTAATTCAGAAAGAAATTCACAGACTGAAGTCAAAGAATGGAAAACAATACTCCATGCAATAGGAAACCAGAAAAAAGCAGAGTGGCTATTATATTAGCAAACGAAGTGAATTTCAAGCCAAGATTGATTAAGAGAAATAAAAAGTCACTACATCCTTGTAAAGAGTGTAATCAAAGGGGAGATAACAATCATAAATATATGCAACAAATAGCAGTGTACCAAACTATACAAAATAAACATTAATGGGCATGAAAAATTAAAAAGTGCTAATACAATTGTATTGTGGAATCTTAATGTCTCACAATTACAAAATGAGAAATGAACTATACAAAAAGTGAATAATGAAACAATAGAATCGAACCAAAATCTTGAAAAAATAGACTTAGTAGATATCTACAGTGTCCAAGCCCTCATCAGACTACACATTCTTTTCAGCTAAACAAGAGTATGTTCTTCAAAATAACTGCATAGTATATAAATAAATACAAAAGAACTAAAATTATCCCATGCATATTATCAAACCATCGTGCAATGAAATTGGAAAGCAATAGCAAAAGAAGCCACAAGAACTTCATAAACACATAGAAATTAAGTAGCACCCTCCTGAATAACCAATAGGTCACACATAAAATTAAAGAAGAAACTTCAAGTTTTTACAATTAAATGACAAGTAGACATGCTAGAACTTATGGTGCACAATGAAAACAATCCTAAGAGGGAAATTTATAGCTGTGAATATCCCTATCAGGCAAACAGAGCAAGCATAAATAAACAATGTGTTAGTAAACCTCAAGCTTCTAGAAAAATAATAAGGTCAGGTTAAACCAAAAGCTTGAACAAGGTAGGAAATTATAGTGCAGAACTTAATGAAATGGAGACTAAAACAATACAAGGAATTAATGAATGGAAGTATTGGTTTATTGAAAGATTAAATAAAGTGGACAAATCCTTCTCCAACCTTATCACTAAAGGAAAGAAAATACTCAAATCCACACAATCAACAACAAAAGGGTGAAGAAATAATGGACACTGTACACATACAGAAGATCACCTATACCTACTTTGAAAACTTATATTCTAGCACAATGTAAAATACAGAAGAAACAGATTCCTAGATACATATGAATTACTAAAGATGAATCAAGAACATATAAAACCTCTAAACAAACCTATTTCATCAATCAATGAAATAAAAAACGTAACTAAAAACCTAGCTGGGTGTGGTGGCGCACGCCTGTAATCCCAGCACTCAGGAGGCTGAGGCAGGAGGATCGGTGTGAGTTCAAGACTAACCTGGGCTACAAAAGTGAGCTCAAGGCTAGCCTGAACTGCATAACGAGACCCTGTCTCAAAAAGACCAAAAAAATAAATAAATAAATAAATAAATAAATAATAATAAAATAAAAACCTACCAAGCGAGGGAGATAGCTCAGTAGAATAAGCACTTTCCTGGCAACTGCAAGATCCTGAGTTCAAATCCCTAGTACTGCCAAAAGAAAAAAAAAAGTTCCTTAAAAAGGTAACAATAAAGAAAAGCCCAGCCGGGTGTGGTGGCTCACGCCTGTAATCCCAGCACTTGAGAGGCTGAGGCAGGAGGACCGGTGTGAGTTCGAGACCAGCCTGGGCTACAAAAGTGAGCTCAAGGCCAGCCTGAACTGCATAGTGAGACCCTGTCTCAAAAAGACGAAAGAAAGAAAGAAAGAAAGAAAGGAAGGAAGGAAGGAAGGAAGGAAGGAAGGAAGGAAGGAAGAAAGAGAAAAAGAAAAGCCCAGGCCCTGACAGATTCACTGCTAAATTCTACAAGAAATTTAGAGAAGACATAATAGCACTACTTCTCAGACTCTTTAATGAAATTAAAAGCTAAACAATACTCTCAAATTCATTCCTGGAAGCAAACACTACCGGGTACCAAAAATGAGGAAGAACCCACTATAGGTGAATCTCCCTAATTAATAAAGATGCAAAAATGCTAAGTAAGATACTGGTAAACAGAATGCAGCAAATCATAAAAAAGATTATATACCATGACCAATTAGGATTCATTCCAGGGATGCAGGGATCATCCATCACATGTAAATCAATAAAGGTAATACACCATATTAACAGAGCCAAGGACAAAAATCATATGATCGGGGCTAGCCAGGTCGCTCAGCAGACTAAAGGGCCTGCTTAGGCAGAGCACAGTGGCCAGGGTTCAATCCCCAACATGACACATAGGCTCTGCCCCCAGGAAATGCTGAAACAGTGATTGGACTGGGCGTGGTGGCATACCTGTAATCCCAGGGTTTAGGAGGCTGAAAAAAAAACATGGTCAAATCACTATGAGTCTGACCTACAGAGTGAGACCCTGAGACCTTGCAATAAATACATTTTAAAAAGAAATTCATATGATCATCTTGATAGATGCAGAAAAATTTTTTTGATAAAGTACAGCACCCTTTCATAATAAAAACTCTACAGAAATTGAATACATTATTTTTTTCTCAAACTGATTAGTGCCATCTATGACAAACCAACAGCCAAAAACATTAAATGAACAAAAACTGAAACCTTTATCTCCAAAGTCAGGAATAAGAAAAGGATGTCTGAAGCCGGGCGTGGTGGCGCACACCTGTAATCCCAGCACTCGGGAGGCTGAGGCAGGAGGATTGGTGCGAGTTCGAGACCAGCCTGGGCTACAAAAGTGAGCTCAGGACCAGCCTCAACTGCATAGCAAGACCCTGTCTCAAAAAAAGACAAAAAAAAAAAAAAAAAAAAGAAAGAAAAGGATGTCTGCTGTCTCTACTCTTATTTAAAAGGCCTAGAAACTCTAGCCAGCACAATTAGACAAGAGAAAGGAAAAATGATGGTAAAGGAAGAAGTTATACTATCTTTTTTTGGTGATGACATAACCTACATAGAAAAGCCCAAAAACTTCACTAAGAAACTGCTAGACCTGCCAGGCCATGGTGATACATGCCTGTAATCCCAGCACTTAGGATGCTGAGGCAGCAGGATTAGTGTGAGGTGCAAGTTCAAGGTCAGCCTGGACTACCACAAAAAGTGAGCCCAAGGTCACCCTGAAATGCACAGAGAGACCCTGTCCCCCCTCAAAAAAAAGTGCTAGATTTAATGAGCAAATTCAGTAGCATAGCTAGATACAAAATTAATACTCAAAAATCAATAGCTTGCCTGCATATGAATAATAAGCTTATTGAGAAATTAGAGAAACAACTCTTTGCACAGCAGCACCCAAAAAAAAAAAAGCACAAAAAAAACCAAAACCCTAGTAATCAATCTAACAAAGACTATAAAGACCTCTATATTGAAAACTACAGTACTCTGAAAAAGGAAATTAAAGCTGATATCAGAACATGGAAAGATATTCCTTGCTCTTGAGTAGGAAGAACCAATATAATGAAAATGGCCACACTTTGAAAACTGGTATACAGATTAAATTCAATTCCGATAAAAATTCTAACAGCATATCTCACAGAACTAAAGAAAGCAATACTAAAACTGATTTGGAACCAGAAGAGACCTAGTAAAAGTACTCCTGGGCAACAAAGGCAAGGTAGGAAACATCACAATGCATGACTTGAAATTATACCATGAAACAACTGTAATAAAAGCAGTATGGTACTGCCTTAAAAAGATCCAAAGATCAATGAAAGAGATTAGAATGACACCAGACATACTCAGCCACCTTAACTTTGAAAAAGGTGCCAAACACATTTACTGAAAGAAAGACAGCCTCTTTAAAGTCAATGGTGCTGGAAAAATTTACTCTCCACCTGCCAAAGATTAAAACTGGACCCATATCTTTCACCATGCATTAAACTAAATTTCAAGTGATCAAATATGCAAATATTAAACATCAAATCTTCTGGAAGATAAAACAGGTAAAACTCTTAAAGATATTGATGTAGGCAAAGACTTTAAGAATAAAACCTTTAGGCCAAAGAAAAGATAGCTCAGCAGTCTAAAGCGCCTGCTTAGGCAAGCTTAGGCAACTGCAGGGACTGTGGTTTGATCCCCAGCACCATATGCTGTGCCAGCCCCACTCCCAGGCTGAGCCCACCATAATATAAATAAAGTGTAAAAAAAAAAAAACGAATAAAACTATCACAAGGCATAAACAACTGGGATCTCATTAAAGTTTTGCACAGCAAGGGAAACCATCAATAGAGTGAAGAGACAATCCACAACGTGAGAAAAAATGTTTGCCACTTGTTCCTCAGACAAAGTCTATAAAGAAATCAAAAATATTAAACCTCCCAAATTTAAAGATCAGTCCAAAAATGGCCATCTGAGAAAAATACACACTTCTCACATAAAGAAATACAAACAGCAAAAAAATACGTAAAAATGTTCAATACCACCGTTCATTCAAGAGATGCGAACTAAAACAGCACTGAGAAGACTGGGTGTGGCAGCGCAAACCTGTAATCCCAGCCCTTGGGAGGCTAAAAAGAGGAGGATCACTACGAGTCATATCTGTGTATTGAAACCCTGTAGACCCTGTACTATAGCACTGAGATTCCATCTCACCCCAGAAAGAACAGCTGTTATCAGGAAATCAACCAATAATAAATGTTGGAAGGGCTGTGGGGACAAGGAACCCATCTCCACTACTGGTGGGAGTGAAGACGGGTGCAACCACTGTGGAAATTAGTATGGAGATTTCTTTTAAAAACTAGAATTGGAGGTCCCACTTGTCTTAGTTACTGTTATGGTTTATGTCTAGTTGTCCCCCCAAAGCCTCATGGAGTCACTGGGCGGGGATTTCTAGAGTTTGAGACTTGATCCATGATCCCTGGGATTATAGGTTTTAGTACTGATGGGATTATGGGTGGAAGTACTTCTGGAATTATGGGTGTAGCCTAGGGCGGGAGCTAGGGCAGAGAGCCTGAATGTAATAAAAAGAGAGACAGAGAGATAGACTAGAGCTCTAGCTATTGCTGCTGCTCTGCTGCCCTGACTGACTGGCTGCCTCTGCTGCCATTTTGCTGCTGTTCTGCCTCCATGAACTGGATGCTCTCCACCCTGCTCCACTCAGCCTTGGGCCAGCCGAATATGGACTGAAACCTCTACGAACTGTGAGCTAAATAAACTAAGACAGTTACTTTTTGCTAGTTGCTGGGACAAATACCCGACACTCAAAATGAAGTTAGGAAAGGTTTATTTAGCTCACAGTCACTGGAGGTTTCAGTCCTTATTTGGCTGGCCCAAGGCTGAGTGGAGCAGGACAGAGAGCATCCAGTTCGTGGCGGCAGAACACAACAGTCACGACAGAGGCAATGGAACAACCAGGAGAGCAGAGAGCAACAGCTTGAGTCTGTCTCTCGGTCGCACTTTATATTCCAATTAGGCTCTCTGCCTTAGGATATCAGCCCTAGACCACACCCATAGTCCCAGAAGTACTTAAAGCACATAATCCCAGGGATCATGGATCAAATCTCAAACTCTAGGTCAGTACTAAAACACATAATCCCAGTGACTCATGAGTCAAGTCTCAATCTATAGAAGTCCCTGCCCCATGACTGCATGAGGCTTTTGGGAGACAACTAGACATACACCGTAAGACCACTTAACCCAGTTATTCACATGCAGACTATCTTCACAGAAAAAGTTAAAACATCATACCACAGAAATACACATGTGCCCATGTTTATAACAGCAGAATTTGTAACAGCTAGATCTTGTAAACAATCCAAATGGCTATCAACCAAGAAATGGATAAAAATATGTAGTTTTTTTTTTTGCAGTGGAGTACTACTATTCAGCCACAAAGGATAAACTAGAGACTTGTAAAAAAAAAAAAAAAAAAAGGAAAGAAAAACCAATGGAAGCAACTCCAGACCATACTCATTAGTGAAATAAACCACATGTACATGCATAAGCATCATAGTATCTCCATAGTGTGAGACATTGAGAGTAAATAAGATCCATAATGTATAACAGATATTGTAAAATAGGAAGAAACTGTTCAAAAGGAAAAAGAAATGGGGAAAGGAGAAAAGAATGGGAAAGAAAAACATATATACATACACACTAATTTGTCTTAGTTCATTAAAACAAAAGGTGTGCTAATATTTTTTAGACAACTAAATGTCTGTATCCTGGGGGAGTTGATCCCCAGGCTTGCCATGCTGGCCCCCTTCTTGGGGCATGCTGAGATGGCAATTGAGAGTGGGTGTGGTGGCACCCACCTGTAATCTCACCTCTTGGGAGGCTGTAAACAGGCAGATCACTGAGTCCAATCTATTAGACCCTGAACTCCCTGAAGACCCTTCCATAAAATACAAAAAAAAAAAAATATGTATCTTGTAGTAAATTTAAAGATATGTAATGTATTAACCACTATTACCTAATGAGTAACTAAAGATACATAATGCATTAAACAGTTACCTGTTATCTTGTTTTAAAATTTAGCTTTAATTTTTTTCCCTATTTAAATTTTTTTTTAAATTTAAGTTTTGAAACTATCCTACTAGAAGGGAGGCACTAACACACGAATGACTACAAAACCAATGCAACAGTAAAAAATAGACTTGGAACCAATCTACCTTGGGCTTTTGTCATTGCTGCTAATCTAAATTTAAGTTAATTCCAAATAAATTAGGAATTAGCATCTATCCCGTATACAATGCCAAACTAAACACTAAGTGATGCCTGGTGATCATAATAGCTCAGTTAATATTTCAATAAGCTAATCAAACAGCGAGGTAACGAAAGGCTATTATAATCCCGGCACTCAGGAGACTGAGGCAGGAGGATCACTGCCGTGGGAGGGCAGCCAGAGCTACAAAGTGAATTCAAAGCCAGCATGAGCTGCCTACTGAAATCCTGTCTCAAAAACTGGGGCAAAAAGAAAAACGGGGGGGGGGGGACCTCTTTCAAAGCAGAGGGCTCAGGAGATAATTGCTCCTATTCTAGTCACTCCTCCAGGTTCCCAGGGTGTTTTTCACAAACGTCCCCGTTGTGGATATTAACACCTAGCACCAGCCGACTACGCAACTTGAAACCAAGTGCGTGGTGAGGTGAAGAAGGACTTGGAGCGTGGGGGCGACTTGCAAGGCAGTGGGGCCCAGAGACTGTAGTGCGTCCTGTCCAACCGAGGCCGGGCCGCAGCGATGCAGCCGCGTCTGCAAGAGGAACCGAAGGGAGGCCGAGGCCCATGGTGGAGAACAGAGCGCGCAAAGTCCCTCACCTTCACCACAGCTGTTCCCCGGCTTCCCGGTCGACCACTGTCCAGCCCCGCTCCAGCCTTGTTTACAACTAGGGTAGCCATCCTGGGAGGAGCGGGGCCGCACACAGCCCTCAGAACCTCCAACTGACAGGCGGGGTTAAGCCACTTACCCATCAGCCTCTGCGCACGTCGCCGGTGCACAGGCGCAGTGCGACTCCGCGCGCCTCTCCCGCCTTTCGTCCGTGTCCTTCCGGCCTCTGCTGTTCACCAGGAGCCCGCAACTGATAGATGAGAGAACGAAATCAAGGGGGGACAAAAGACAGCAAACAGAACTTAAGATTTTACGGTAAAATCCTCGCTCCTGTAGTGATTTCTGCTTTCCAAATAGACGGGAATTGGGGTAGAAATTGGGAAACTACATGTCCCTGCATGCAATGCGATTTTTTGTGTACATTAAAAATCCCAGGATTCTACTTCCTTTTTTTTTTTTTTTTTTTTTTCTTTCTTTCTTTCTTTAATTCTAGCCTTATAGACGTTAGCTACGCCTGAAGAGTCACTTCTTGAAGTCTTGGCGTGTGGTTGGAGATGGGTGTAGGTCTGTACGTGAGACTAGATAGCTTTGGTGAAAGGAAGCTGTTGTGCTTGTAAAAAGAAAAGTTAAGGTTCTAAAAAGAATTTAAGGTACCTCCAGCTCAGAAAAGGTGGGCGTGCATTTGACCCGGGGTCTTCTGTGAAGCGTGTCCTTCCGGGCCGGCCTGATCCTCTACAGTTCCCGTAGGCAGCGAGTCTGAAGTGCCCGTCAAGATGGAAGTGAATCCCCCCAAACAGGAGCACCTGCTGGCGCTGAAAGGTAAACTTTTGCGAACTTGCGTTCCTCTTTTCTACTTTCTCCCTTCTGTCACTGTTTCTCCAGGTTTTTGTAGCCTAGACTTGTCCCCAGGCGTGTAGGCGTTGTCGTTTTTTGGACGTGGTCATCGGTTGCGCTCTTTGCTCCGTGCCTTGTCTGGTTTTTAGGATTAAAAACATAGTACAGGATGTGAGGATTTAGCTCGGTTGTCTAAGCGACTGCCTGACAAGAGCAGGATTCAAGTCCATCCCTGGTACCGCTTGCCTTGTGGACCTCGAAATGCTATGGGTCCGAGCTGTATAGCGAGACCCTGTACTAAATGAATGAATGAATGAATGTGTGGTTTTTTTTTTGTTGTTTTTTTTTTTTTTTTAGAAACCTGTAGAATGGCACAGATACCTGGTAAATCACTCCGATTTGTGCTGCTGCATTTACTAGGTTTTAACTACGTAGCCAGAGGTCCCGGCCTACCTAGGAGATCTCTGATGTAGAATATGTTTCAGCGAATTTGAAGTGCTTTTTCCTTCTCTCTTGCTGATCACATGGCACAAACGAGACAACCAGGCTTCAGTTTTATCTGTAATATTAGTATTGTAAGACGATGTCAAGGAGTTAGCACTACAGGACACTACGTACAGCATGTAACAGATTTGTTTAAAATGTTTGCCGTTTATTCCAAAGCACTGTAAGTGTGGCAAATACTGTTTGTACAAAAATCTCCTGTCATTTTTTCATTTTCTGTACACTACAATTTTGAGTGAATTTGATTGCCTACAAAAAGCCTGCAAGACAGATTTTCCTGACACGTTAAAGTTTATATCATGTCTTTTACAAGAAATTCACTTTGGATTTCCTCAGGACTATAGTATGTGAGATACCCCTTCTTAGACTGAACTGAGTAAATGTGCTGTTTCTTGCTAGCTGGATCTCTGAGGGAGGAAGAGAGGGAGAGAGAAAGGCCTAGCTGAATTGCGCTTCCTTGTTGCACTCATTTAAAGACTATCTTCATTCCTTCTTCAATCCTTGTGATGTAGGCATAACAGAATTCACTGGTTCCATTCTTTAAAAAAAACTTAGAATAAAAAAAAAAATAGTGAAAAGATAAAAAACAAAATTAGAAACAATACAGGGGCCACAGGGGCCAGGGAGATAGCTCTGTGGCACAAGTGCCTGCCTGGCAAGTGCAAGGTCATGAGTTTGAACTCCAGTCCTGAAAAAAAAAAAAAAAAAAAAAAATTAGAAACAATACAGAATTTCATTAAACAAAATGATAGGAATTCAGTGGTGGTTGTTATATTGCATATTGTTGTCTTCAAATTAGTTTTTAAGGTTGCCATATATAACCTGTAAAATTGCTGAAAAATTATAAAAAAGAAAAAAATTTTGAGCAGTAAAGGCTCCTTTCAGTAGATCTGCAGAAATCAGCAGCACAATTATCCAAGCTATCCTGTGTATACAAATATATATTTCTCTTCTCTCCCTCATCCCAGTTGTTCCTTCCCTTGAAACAGTTTCTTTCCCTTTCATAGTATCTATTGTTAATTTGGTTTTGGCCAATTGTTTTGTTTTTTTAGTTTTTTGAAGATAGGTTTTCACTATATAGTCCAGGCTAGCCTTTAACTCCAGTGATCTTAGTGCTGGAGTAGGTGTGAACCACCACTCTTGGCTTAGTTGACCTATTCTTTATTTCAATTTCAAATGACATATGTGGCCTCGGTATTTATTATATCTCAGAGTTGAAGTAGTTTTTCTAGAGATCATATAACTAGTAAATGATGGAGACAATGCTTCAAAAAAAACGCCTGCCTCCACTTTTCCAGGATGATGTATGTGCTGTCTTATGAATGAAACAGCATTTTCATTGATCATTTCGACTGAAATGTGGAATAGTTCTATTGGTTGCTAGTTGTCATATTATACAAATTACATATTGTTAAACAATTAAATTGTATATGGAGACCTGTTGCCATCTGGAATGTTTGGTTTTCTGTCACTATTCATTTTCAAAAATAAAACATAGTGAAAACAAAAACTGCATTCAAACAGACTAAAAGATCAGTGCTTTCAATTTCATGAATAGTTTCAGCTTTATTAAACCTTTGGTGGTACTTTTCCATTTCCTATTAATCAAGAATTTTATAAGTTTTAATTTTAATGGTGTGGGATATCAGATATGTCAATTTCGTGATTAAATTTATATTCTTAAGTATTAATATTTAAAATGTTTTAAGATACTATCGTGTTACTCTTTTTTTGTCTTTTTGAGGCAGGTTTCCTGTGTCCTTCAGGCTGGCCTTAAGCTCACTTTGTAATCCAGGCTGATCTCCAGCTTGAAAGATCCTCTAGCCTCACCCTCCTGAATGTTAGAATTATAAGCATGTGCCACCACACCTGGCCCTATCTTGTTACTCTTTTTTTTTTTTTTTTTTTTAAGATTTATTTGTTTATTTGGATTTCCCTACAGAGCTTGCACTCAGTGATCCTCCTGTCTCAGCCTCACTAGCTCAGGGATTACAGCCATGCTCCACCACACCCAGTTTTGGTGGCCAACCTTGGGAGGGACCATCATAGCATTTGGTACCAGGGATCGAAACTGGGTTCTTACCAGACAGTCAGAGCATTATCTCCCCAGCCCCACCTTGTTACTCTTGAAAAGAGACTATTTTTTCAGCCACAACCTCTCTCAGCATTCATTGAGAGGATTCTGGGATGATTAGAGAGTAGTGATGATCTTAAGCTAATGAGGATCTTGCCCTAGAGTATCTTTAGTCTTAGTTTTCACCTCAGTTTTAGTAGGTGCCAGAGGGTAGCCCACCCCTATTAGGAAAATGGGAAATCTCAAAAAGGTGATGCCAAAAGTTGCAAGCCTCCATTCATCTTTAGGGAAGTTTGTAAAACTAGTCATTGTGCTTATGTACCTGACTGTCAAGCATAAGGTCCTAAGTTTGATCCCCAGTACCTCAAAAAAAAACAACAAAGAAAACTATTGTGAATGTGAATTTGTGGTCGCCGACATAGCCCCTCTTTGTTTTTGTAACTTTAACAGTTGAAGCAGCATACAGGCTATGATGTCCACCTTAGCAACAATTACATTCCCAGGAATTTATGGGAGATCCTGTCATGTCACCAAGATGTGAGCCTCACATGTTGTCTTTAATTGTCCATGTCATGGGTTTTGTAACTATTATGAATTTCAGTACTTGGAGTGTGGTGTTCTTCTCCATTTTTGTCCTTGAAAATGCTTGCACTGGAGGGTTGGACACACCACCAGCCCACCACCGGATTGGGGTGTTCCTCTTTCCACAGTCACACATTCCAGAAGGGCAACTGTTATAAGTGTTCCACTGTCTTAGCTCATCATCCATGTCTCCAGAATTGTCATGTGAGATCTGAACAACGTTGAAATACTTCTAATAAATCCACCAGGCAAGGAAGAATGCTGTGGGCTCAGGCCACATTGTGCACCAGTTATCAGAGACCCCTGCAATGAACCCCAGTCTCACTCATAACAGGTGTTATGGCTCACAGCAGAAAGGAGGAGGGAGAAAGACAGGCGAAATGACAATACAGCAGGAACCTGAGATGACCAGTTGTTCATAACAAACAAAAGACTGAGAAAATTTTATTTAAGAAGAGTTCTCAGCCAGCCAGGTATGGTGGTACATGGATATAATCCCAGCACTTGGAAGCTGAGGCAGGAGGATCATAGTTAGTTCAAGACCAACCTAGGCTACAAAGTGAGCTCAAGCCCAGCCTGAACTGCATAATGAGACTGTCTCAAAAAGGAAAAAAAAAATGTTCTCACCACTTCACTTGCCTCAAGTATAATGCCTCATTAGTCCAGCCTGCAAAAGAATGCTCAGTGCCCTCACTATCTTACCATGTAAAGGAGTAACAAAAGGGTGAAGAAAGGAATGCTTTTTTAATTCTTAAAAGAATATTATCACATGATTACATATTAAGAATTATGAATGTTAAGCCTCCAGGTCATGTACAGGTTTGACATGACATGATATACAATGAGTACATGACAAGAGTCCTAATTCGTGGTCATCTTAGCAATAGAGAAGCCTCATTAGTCATATAGTGGGGTTTTTTTTGTTTTTTGTTTTTTGTTTTTTTTTTAATGTATTTGGTACAGGATCTCCGCAGCTCGGACTTGCAGTGGTCCTCCTGTTTTCAGCCTCCTCAGCACTGGGATTACAAGTATGAACCATCAGCTGGGTCTCAGTGGCTGGCTCAGCATGCCTTGAGCAGGCAACATGTTGTTTGGGGATCGAACCCTGGTCCCTGCACTTGCTTTAAGTAGGTGCTTAGTCCCGCTGAGCTGCCGTCCCTATGTAATGATTTTTTTAACAGTTTAACTCACTCTCTCTCTCTCTCTCTCTCTCTCTCTCTCTCTCTCCCCCTCCATCCCTCCCTCCTGCCCTGGGGTTAGGACTGGCATAGCATGTGGTACTGGGGAATCAAGCCAGCGTCCCTGTGGTTGCCTAAGCTTGCCTAAGCAAATACTTTAGACCACTGAGCTATCTCGCTGGCCTTATGTAATGATTTTTGAGGGGAAAACTCAACTTGCTTTTTTTTCTATAGTAGTTAGGATATGAAAGAGTGTATTAAGCCATTTATGGTGTTGGGCCTGGTTAGGAAGCTTAACTTATAGGTTGTGGAAGATTCCATTTTCAGATATGAGTTGTATAGAATTTACCATCAATGGCTTCACTCAGGGCAACTTGAGAACTGCTGTGTTCCAAGAGAAAGAGTAGACTTCTTGCTTTTCTTTTTCTTTTTTGCGTGGTGGCTCACGCCTGTAATCCCAGCACTTGGGAGGCTGAGGCAGGAGGATCAGTGTGAGTTCGAGACCAGCCTGGGCTACAAAAGTGAGCGCAGGACCAGCCTCAACTGCATAGCGAGACCCTGTCTCAAAAAGACAAAAAAAAAAAAAAAAAAAAAAAAAAAAAGAATTTTTCTATTTTATGTATTTTTTTCTTGTTTCAGAACCTTTGCCTGTCCACTCACTCACTTCCATGGCCAGCCCAGCCGAGGGCAGGGCCGGCGCAGCATGCGGTGCCGGGGACCGAACCGAGGTCACCAAAGCCGCCCAAGCTTTCCCAAGTAGGCGCCCCAGACCACCGAGCCATCCCGCCAGGCCCCCTTGCTTTCCTTATTTATTGGAATTTAGGAACTGTTGTAATTGAGTCTCAGTAATGCTTAACATTATGGCTAGAAGATTTTGTCATAAAATTGGCTACTCTCCTAGTTAAAATACAAGGTTAAACCATATTCATGTTATTTTTATTTACCGCTGAAAATGAGATACAATCATTAAGTGTTTTTTTGTTTGGTTGGTTTTGGATTTTTGGAGACAGTTTCTCCCTATGTAAAGCAGGTTGGACTTGAACTCCCTTATTCCAGGGTATCCTTGAACTCAAGATGAGTCTCCTGCCTCAGCCTTCAAAGTGCTGGGACTATAGGTGGCTACCACACTTGGCACTAATCATTAAGTATTCGAAATATATGTATTAGATATATAGACATCTGACATATATGTGTGTGTGTGTGTGTGTGTGTGTGTATTTGTCTGGTAGATTTCATAACATTTTAGAGTATAAAATAATTGGTAAATAAATTTCTAATATGACTGACCTCAGTTCAGATATCTCAGAGTTTTAAATATTTCATTATATGAATCCATTATTTTACAAATCACTTGTTTATTCTTTGTTTTACAGATAATTTTAGGTTTAATACCAGTTAATATATTAGTATCAATACTTCGAATTCCTTTATAGCTAGTTGAGTCAAACATGTTTGCTACTAATTTCAGGTGGTAATAATGTTAATATATATGCAATTTAGTGGTACATTTTTGTGAAAAATGGCTGTCAAGTTTGAGGATTTACATTCACCTTTACCATTAGCATTCTGTTAAAAAATCATACTGGTTTTGTTTTTCCTTTTATCTCTGCCTATTTGTATGCAGGCTATTCCTACCATATCTTATTCTTTGCAATACTTCTACTTTAGGTCCTGTTTCCTCTGATTTGACAAGACAGACAATCTTATGATAATAAGTTACACTATAGCTCTGAAGACTTCAGCTAGTAAGTTTTCTCTTCATTAAGAGTAACTGGATTACTTCAGAATGGCTACAGAAGTAATATTACATTATCGACAATATGAGAGTGATCCCACACAACTACCAAAAATCACAGAAAAAGCAATTCAGGATTTCTCTACTCGTCCACCATCAAGATTTATTCCTTGGTTTCCACATGATGAGTCCAAACTTCCAGTCAAACCTAAACGATCACCACCTGTAATTTCTGAAGAGGTAGCTGAAGATGTGAGACAGTATTTTACTCTTTCAGAACATAGTGTTAAGTCACAGAGCTATGATGCCACAGTAGATCTCTTGGAGTTTCAACCTAGTTTGGAAAAGCAGCACTTAATCCATTCGCACACACTGAATCAACAGATGATCTCTGGAAATCTGGATGAAAAATTTAAAAAAGGAAGACAGCACAACAGGAGGTCTTGGAGTGTTTCACTTGTCAGCACTAATTGTACTGAAAATATTTCTTCTATGTCTAAAAACTTGTTAGATAGTATAAAGGCACTACATTTGCACTCACGTTACAGAGCACGATGGGTAATAGAACACACTGTTTGTAACAACCAAACTTTAGAAGAAATTTGGGTACAACTTAATCGAATTATCAAGCACAATGAACTTCCATCTTGTAATGCCACAATTCAGAGACATATAGGCCAAATATGGGTGTTTTGTGATGTCATGTACTGTGAATATGTGGGAAACATTCTTAAAGAAAAATTAGCCCTTACTGGAAAAATTAATTTATTTGTGCGGAAATTTGGTATTATTTTTAGTATGTAATGAGTTCTTTGGGGTTTTTAGTATATAATAAATTCTAAATGTGAAAATTAGTATAATAAAAGTTTTATAAAAGCCTATTGACATGTATTTATTTAACAAGTAGAGGGGCTAGGGAGATAGCTCCGAGGCACAAGTGCCTGCTGGGCAAGTGCAAAGTCGTGAGTTCGAACCCTGGTCCCACAAAAAAAAAAAAACAAGTAGAAATGCTTAATGGGCTAGGTGCTAGGATGCATTAAGGAACATATACATGGACCCTCAAACCATGGAGCATATCTTAACTCACTGTTAGTCAAACAAGCTTCTTTAGAAAAACCAGTGAAACTACACTCACTACACTCATAAGGAGGCAGATGTGTGATGTCCAGCATGGCAGGAGCTCAATAATATATGGTAAATACACTCATTAGAATTATGTGTAGACTGAGCTAACAATGCTTTAAAAACAAGAAATCAGCTAATTTTTACTAGAGAGATAAATCTTTTCTTGACAGTTTTCACTCTGTCTATAATACTGTTTTATTCTTAAATATCTTTATACTACCTCAAATGAGGTCCTTGTGTGAAAATAATTCTGCATAAATGCTTCTAGAAGTAAACTGAAAAAACTCTGGAAACTAGGGAAAGTTTTCAGGGCAACTTCTTCAGTCACTCCTTTGTCTTTTATTTTGTTAATCTCACTCCAATCCTGCCAACTTCAAGGAGTTATTCAATATTGGATGTAAAACATTAATATTATGCTGTCTCAAACTAATGCATTTGGTTTTTATTTTTCACAATATAAGGTTACAGGTCAATCATAGCATTGATTTTTTTTTTTAATGATACTGTTACTAGTTTTGTACACAGAAACAAAAGTAAAAGGTACATTCAGGAATCATCAGATACTTCATAATATTTTTTAAATCCAGGAATCACAGATTTTGAAAAATCATCCTTGAACTAGGTCACGTGCCCATAATCCCACACTCTGGAAGGCTATACTTGGAGGATTGTGAGTTTGAGCCTAGCACAGGGAACTTAACAAGATTCTGTCTCAAAAAAGAAGTATGAATGGATTTAGTGCAGAATGGATTCTGTCATATATATATATATATATATATATATATATATATATATTTGAACCTTTAAAATTTTCCTTACTGTAGATCTGTAGATAAGTTTTTTTTTTTTTTTTTGTCTTTTTGAGACAGGGTCTCACTATGCAGCTCAGGCTGGCCTTGAGCTCACTTTTGTAGCCCAGGCTGGTCTCGAACTTGCACCGATCCTCCTGCCTCAGCCTCCCGAGTGCTGGGATTACAGGCGTGCGCCACCACGCCCGGCCAATAAGTTATTTTTTATCCCTCTGAAAAACAATAAAATTCAAAACTGGGAAATTAAAATGCATTTTAATTCAAATGGAACAATGATCTTTAAAAAAAGATTAATTTCTTAGAACCCATGTTAAATATTTTACTACTAAAGATCACCTTTTTACTCAATTTAGGATACTAAAGTGTCTAACTTTTAAAATTAAGAAATTAGTTGAACTTTCAAGACTATAAAATTATTTGGTAACTAGTTCATTGGATTTTTTTTAAACTTTGCTTTTATTGGTACAGTATTTAATTTTTTTCCAACCAACACTTTGCTTGATTTCTGAGGTTAATTAACCACTAAGACAGGAAATACTGAGTTTTAAATTTCTGTTTCATATTAGCATATTTTGAATGTTCTCTATACAACTATCATGAAACCATGATTTAGAAGTTCAAGTATTAGTTTTATGTAGCTAACTCAAATTTCTTAGATTATAAAATCTATAGTATGATGAAATGTTTTATAGTAATTCTTTGAATTTACAAAGCGATTCTTCCTATCAAGTACTTCAGAAGGAGAGTCGTTCGTTCATTCATTCATTCATTCATTCATTCATTTATTTATGCAATATCAAGGATTAAACTCAGGACCCTGCACTTGCTTGCCAGGGAAATGCTTATTCTACTGAACTATCTCTTCGTCCCACAAGTGGTTATTTAAATACCAATTTGAGTTTCATTTTGTGAGACAAGGTCTCACTCTGTAGCTCAGGCTCACTTTGAACTCACAGTGATCCTCCTGCTTCAGCCTCCTGGGTGCTGGAATTACAGGCATGTGCCACCACACTGAGAAATCTTTTCATTTTTAATTGAGATTTGCTCCTCATTTATCTCCCACCATCTCATCCCATACTAAACCCTATGAAAAAGGAAAAAACAAGGCCAGCACTGCAGCACATGACTGGCAAGCTCTAGGTTCTGAGTTTGATTATTAGTTGCCCTTTCCACCCCCATTCCCAAAAAGGAAAAAAAGACAAACTTCTTAAGAATTTTTCTACATAATAGGAAATCATTTTGAATAAGAAATAATGTGACAGTTTCAAAACACATTAGTAGTACGTTCCCAATATGTGGTACGATGTATGTTGTTGTCTTCCTAGTAGTTATACGGAGCACAGGGTATAGACATGATAATTTTTCTAATTGTTATTGGTACAAAAAATTTCTTCTCATTGAACTAAGAGAAGGTAGTTGTATACATAATCCAATGTTCCATAATCATGGGGGATTATTGGCAAAAATGGCAATGTTGGGAGCTGTTGATTTAAGCCTTTTACAGCCCATCCTGCTAATCTGCTTTACGTTTTATGCCTCATGGTTAAACTTTTCTGCTAGGTGGTTAAGGGCAAGTTAAAAACAAGACCTGTATAACAAAACATGTAGTTTTTGTATCGCCCAAGGTGAGTCAAATTCCTCAGGGTTTACTTTGAAACCATGTACAGTGCTTTGTAGAACTGTTGTCAGTTTCATCTGTCTGGAGGAGTCATGGCCATTGCTTGACCAGTTTGCTCTCTGTGAAAACCTAACAGAATGTTTTCTCTCTAGGTGACTCTCCTTTGGCACACTATATATCAATTCCTTTCCTCTGTGGCTGCATAATCTCCTTGAACAGAAAATTTGGGAAACCACTAAGTTATAGGATGCTATAGTGCAGGTTCTCTTATGTCCTGAGTCCTCACTGACTTTGAAGGGCTAGAACCAAAATTTTGGCCATCCTTGTAGCTCTTCTTTTTTTCCAATTTTTGGTCTATAAACATATTCTTAACCCTACAGAGGAAAAGCCTAGTGATACTATTACTCTATAACATAGGTACTTGAGCTTAATGTCACTGTCTTTCTGAGTATCAGACATCTTACACTTAGCTTGGAATTTGTTATTACCAATCATTGATATTCTTGGGCCCGGCAGGATGGCTCAGTGGTCTAAAGCGCCTGCTTAGGAAAGCTTGGGCGGCTTCAGAGACCGCAGTTCGATCCCCGGCACCACATGCTGCGCCAGCCCTGCCCTTAGGGCAGGCTGAGCCGGCCATTAAAAAAAAAATTTGATATTCCAATAAATCTATAGAATGTGTTAAAAGCAGTTACATATTTTTAAACAGAAATTTAGAAATCTAAGCATATACAAACTTGTAGCCTGTCAATCCTACAGTATTTTTCCTAGTCTTTGACTTTCATTTAATATCCTTTTTTGTTTTATTGTAAACCAGCCATTTACTTGAGATAGCAGTAACTGAAATTACATTAGAAGCAGCACACATCTGAAAGACAGGCATTCCAAGCATAGTTTTAGTGTGACACATTGCTATCTTCAGTGTGATAAACCTTTTGAAAGTTCTTAGGACTGTCTGTGCCCCTATGTTTATAGCAATATAATTCGTAGTAGCCAAATCTTGCAAACAACCAAAATGCCCATCATCTGAAGAATGATTGAAAAAGATGTGGTACTTTTATACAGTGGAATATTACTCACCTATAAAGAATGATAAACTAAAAGACTTCATATATAAATGGATGTATCTTGAAGGTATACTCATAAGTGAAATAAGCCAGACCTACATGTGTAAATATCGTGTAGTCTCCCTACTGTAAAGAACTCAAAAGAAGAAATAAAAATGGAGAGGCACAACACAGCTTAATGGAAATCAAGGACCTCAGGGTTAAACAACAAAGTGACTGCATGCAGAAAACATAGGAAACATGGCAGGAGCAAGACTATGCACAGGATGAATTAGGTAACAGTCCCAAGAACTTCCATAATAGGAAATTAAACCTACATATATTTGAAAGCTTTTTAGAATTTTCTTGAGAGTGTATTTCTTTGTTAAGATTTGGTTTCTCCTGAAACTAGACAAAAATGAAGAAAAATTAACAAATAATAATTGGTATTAAAACTGAGCTTAGAATCTTCAATATTTAAATTCAGAGAAACTACTTCAGGGAACCTGCTTAGCTTCAGACTCTACTTAAAATTTTTAGCTGATTTCCTAGTTAAAAGGAAGGCTATAAGTTGGTCACACTGCATTAACAGCTGTACACATAGATCTCTTCTGGTGTAATAACGTATTTTGGTGAAAATTCCAACTTTGAGTTCTGTGAGCTATTTCTGATAAGACATGATTTTCCAGGTTGACAACTGACCCCTAGGCTTATAATTAATAATTACTACATTTTAGAGAATAATTTTTAAATAATCATTCAGCTGAGTTAAGATGGTCTGCCATTTATCTGCTTTATAACCCTTGTGCAAATTATTCCCACTCGGTATTATCTGGGCTCTGTACAGTGAAAATAAGTATACCAGTATTTTTTTTTTTTTGAGGCTATAAGCAGAATATATTTATTGGGGGGAAGAAAGCTCCTGTCCAATAGAGGGATAGGAGGGGGGCCCTGAGCAGGTGGTCCCCCCTGTACCAGCCTTACAGAACCTAATAGGAACTAAATGTGTTAATACTTTTAAAGTATTTAGCATAATGCCTGGCAGTAGTAAATACTCAGTAAATACTTGTTAAACAAAGTGAATTCAGAAATCTTGGGTTCTGGGTCTAACATTTGTTTACTGTTGTAATATAACTGGTTGTCTTTTGGTACTGGGAATCAAACTCAAGACCTTGAGCTTGCTAAGCTATATCACCAGCACTTGTAAACTGGTTGCTAATGGTTTCAATTTGTGAAATCTACACATTCAACATAGTGCCAGTTCCTTGGAATGAAGCTGATGTTTCTCATTTATCAAAGAACTTACAGAGTATGGTGTGTGCCAGAACTTGTGTCAAACAAAGGTTGCCCTGGGCATAATGGCACATACCTGTAGTCCCAGCATTCAGGAAGTTTAACCTAAAGGATTAACATGAGTTCAAGCCAGGAACTGACCAGAGCAGCCCTCTCTCTGTTTTTCTATCCATACTACCTGTCCTTAGGGTAAGTAGCACTCCCACCCAGGTAGGCTTTCCCATTATCCATACCAAGAACTATGCCAAAGCAGTCAGTAATCCCACATTCTTTTTTTTTTTTTTTTTTTTTGGTCTTTTTGAGACAGGGTCTCGCTATTCAGTTTAGGCTGGCCTTGAACTCACTTTTGTAACCCAGGCTGGTCTTGAACTTGTACTGGTCTTTGTTATGTTCTTCCTAATTATTATTAGGTGGTACATTTTTGGGTGTGCTAGTGAATAGCATATTATGAATTAACCATTTGGGACTATCTACTGCTAATAATGAATGGCCTATTTGTTTTCTGAACAAGTTTTAATTTTACATTTATCTTTATTTCCTTGTGTTCAGATGGAGGTATTTAGAAATAGTCAAAAAGATTCATTTAAAAATTGCAATGGCCTATGCTGACTAAATGAAATAAATCAGTTATTTTTCCTCTTCTTTTTTCTTGGTTTAATAGTTTATTTTGCTACTTGAGCATGTATAGATTTTTGATATTTGAAAAAATCAGTAAATTGAAAATCTCAGTTTTGACTGAAGTTACGTAAGCCTATGTATTAGCTCATATTATCATACTTTCTATACAGAATTAATATTAGAAGGAAATCATGTGAGTTTCCAGTGACCAGTGATTATGATTAGGAAAACTTAAATCTTGACATTATCTCGTTTCATAATTAAAATGGCATGTCTGAACTTATTTTCCTGATATAGACTGAAACAGGTTAAAAGTTTGTTGATAGTTTACAGTGAAGTCACTCCAATTAAAGGTAAGGGCCTACTAGTAGATTACAGCACCTGGATTCAAGTGCCTACTTCCAGCAGATGCAGGGACCAGTGTTCGATTTCCTACATGCCATGCCCGGCTTCCCTGAGACAACCATTGAGACGGAGCATGGTGACATGTGCCTGTAACCTAAGTGGGAAGCTGAAAACAGGAGGATCGCTACAAGTGAAGTCTATGTAGGAAGACCCTATAGACCCTGTACGAAACACATTTTAAAAAAATAAAGATAAATATTAGCTAACAATAGAATTTTCTTTTTCAAAATGAAAGGGGATCAACAGATGCAGTGAAGAGGCTGGGGAGATAGCTCAGGAGCACAAGTGCCTGCCTGGGAAGTGCGAGGTCCTGAATTCAATCTCTGGTTCCAATAAATAAATAAATAAAGATGGAGTGAAAGGGGAAAGGAATGAAAAAGGAATTAACATGTATTGTGTACTTTTACCAGTTTCCGATGATAAGTGTGGTCATTATGTGCTGCAGACTTGTACTAATAAAAAATTAAGAGTTTAGCCGGGCGTGGTGGCTCACGCCTGTAATCCCAGCACTCGGGAGGCTGAGGCAGGAGGATCGGTGCGAGTTCAAGACCAGCCTGGGCTACAAAAGTGAGCTCAAGGTCAGCCTGAACTGCATAGCGAGACCCTGTCTCAAAAAGACAAAAAAAAAAAAAAAAAAA
>PVJA010016866.1:0-42618 GCA_004027025.1 Myocastor coypus
TGACTCGGTTCTTGTCCAATTTAGTTTGCGACTGGAGTCATGGAAAGAGCCAAGTCCGTGAACTGAGGCACCATTGCAGTTGTAGTGACAGATCGTGAAGTGAGGTCTTCCTTGTGCTCATGAACCAAGCTCCTTCCGTCCTTGATTCTTGGCAGAGGCATTACTTACTGGTTTGTTCCCTTAGAGGAGCAATAGAATAAGTTGGACATAGCAGCTTTGTGATGTCGCACTCAGGCAAGTCACAGCAGCCCAGATGAATTCTGCAGCTTGTGTAAGGTTGGACCTTTTTAGGATCAGAGCCACACCCGGCACTTTAGTGTCTCAGCGCCCTAACCAGGACACTTCTGTATTTCTGCGTTGTTTTGCATTAGACCCTGTCTAGCGTTCATAAATGCCACATTTATAAAAACTCCTTTCATCTGCTATTACATTTAATCCTCAGGAAACCTATGAAATAAGAGGGACAAATTTTATCATTTACCTTTTATAGAGGAGACAGCTGACAGTCTGATACACGGTAAGGTATCCTGGGTGACACACCAATGAAGTGCTAGAGGCAAATGTCTAAACCAGAGTTTCTGACTCTTTTTATTATACCGTGCTGCCTTATTATACCTTGTGGCCATTGATGTCATTAATATCCAAACATTTAAAAGTAAATTGGAAAAGAAATAACATCCTGCCATGGCTTCAGCACTTGGCAGTGACTTTCAAGTGGAGCTTCATGTTATGAGAATTTTTGCTTTCAAAATAATGCCTGTGCCTCCCGTAAAAGGGTGGATGAAATGATTTTATTTTTGGTAAGTGGCCTGTGTGAGTTTTTTATTTATTTATTTTGATTTATTTATTTATTTTGCTCCAACACAGTTGGCTCCATGAAACACTGCTGTATTTTTATAGCATATGCCATCACTAAAAGAAACCGAAAAGATGCTTGGTAGCTTTAATATTGCACAGATGGAACTGTGTCTGGTACTTCCAGGAAGAGTTGCTGTTTCTCATAGTCCGTTTTAAGGAGTACTTCGGATTTGTTTCTGATTTTCAGAAAGAGAAATGTCTCTTAAGCTTGCTGTAACTTGATTATCACCTTTTGTCGGAGAGGTGAGGGTCCCTGTCCCACGAGGTGGACTTTCCTGATTCATTCCACATTCCTTTCCTACGTGAGGGACGGCAGTATGTGCTTGGCAGCCTGAAGACTTGTTCATCTGTTGACAAATGAGTCCAGCAAAAGCGCCTCCAGGCGCAGGCCCCTCTCACTGTGCTTCCTGTGCCCTTCCGTGTTGGAGCGATGGTGCAGCTACACACAAGTCACTCAGCCTGCTTTCCCCATCTCATCCTGCACCAGTCCTTCAGATCAAGACAGGGTTAAATATTCCTCTGCGAAGTGACCCTTCAGAACCTAGAGCCACTATTAAAAGATGTCAGGTTGTGGTGGGAAAGGGATGGAGAGAAAGAGAGTAACAAGAAATGCCTGGTGAGAAGTGCGCTCCACCTGCTCGAGATGCGGACTTGGCAACAGCGACAGTAGTGGTGCCGTGACAGATTCACAGAAGTTTCAAAACTGCTTTGCACAACTCTGTGTGGAAGTTCACAATTTGGTTTTTTGAGGTGAAAGCCCTAGAAGTCTCCTTCCCTGCTTGCCTTTGTTGGAATGGGTAGAAGAGTTGGAGTAACGCGTATAATCCCGTGGATGCTTGTAGAGAGGTGGCCAGCACGTCAGTCTTCTCCAGGTTTTGGATTTTCTTTGCAGAAGATAATTTACAGGGGCGACGGATGATTTCTAGGCTGCCTCCCTGAGAACGTGGTGCCTGGCTGGCCACTCCCCTGAAGGAGGTCGTAGTCCATTTCTGCTTGTTTCTGTATCAGGTTCCCTAAGACTAGATTATTATATTTCTTTTAAATTAGGCCTATGTAGCTCACAAAGGCCAGGAGCAGGGCACTAGCATCTGCTGAGCACGTGCATGCTGTGTTGTAACCTACTGAAGACCATCCCATGGCAATTGAGAGAAAGCTTTCACACAGCTCACGTTTTAGAACGAAGCTACTGTCATAGTAGCCTGTTCACCCATCACTCCAAGAGAGGGTTTGTCTGTTGGTGAGCGCAGAAGCATCCTGATCCTGTTAGCCTGTTCCCCCATCACTCCAAGAGAGGGTTTGTCTCTTGGTGAGTGCAGAAGCATCCTGATCCTGTTGCCTGCTGGCGTCCTACTTCACAACTTTACTGTGCTGGGAACCAAGTTTCTACCATGAAGACTTTTTGGTACACACACAGACACTATAGCGAATGATGTTAAACACTTTGCACAACTCTTGTTAAGCCTCAGGACTGAATAAGTTGGACCCTGCGAGGATAGAAGGAGATTCATACATCTGGAGCACTTAGGGCACCTGGCGTGAAGTCAGTGCTTCATAAATGCGAGCAAGGTAGGATTTCCAATGCCTTTTATAGCTCTCAGGGGTGGCATGGTGAAGGTGGCAGTCACATGTTTTTGAGGAAAAACATTAGAACATTTATGGTACTAGTTTGAAAGGCATCTGTCTCAGTTACTCATCTCTTTCTGCTGGGACAAATACCCGACACCCAAAATGAAGGAAAGAAAGGTTTAGTTAGCTCACAGTTACTAGAGATTTCAGCCCATACTTGGCTGGCTCCAAGGCAAAGTGGCAGAGAGCATCCAGTTTATGGCGGTGGAACAGAAACAGTGGAAACCCAGAGAGAGCCTGTCTCTCTGTCTCTCTTGTACTGCACTCAGGCTCTGTGCCCCAGGTTGGATGTAGCACTCACACCCATAATGCCAGCAGTACTAAGACCTATAATCTCAACCTTGGATAACCCAGAATCTCAGTGGATCATGAGTTAATCTCAAACTGTAGAAGTCCCTGCTCCATGAAAGCATGAGGCTTTGGGGGGAGGACTAGACACAAGCCATAACAGTATTCATGTATACATAGGAAATAATTAAAATGGTGTGTGTGTGTGTGTGTGTGTGTGTGTGTGTGTGTGTGTGTGTGTGTTGATAGAGATTGAATTCAGTGCCATTGTACTGAAAAGCTTTTATTTTTGGTGCAGGGTCTCATTATGCAGCTCGGACTCATGGTGATCCTCCTGATTTCTTCCTCCCTAGTACTGGGATTACAGGCATACTGCACCATGCCTGGACTCTGTAAAAAGTTTTTGAGACAGTCTTGCTGCATGACAAAATGCTCAGATTGGGTTTGAACTTTCAGTCCTCTTACACCAGGTCTCCAGAGTGCTGGGATTACAGTTGTACACCACCATGCTTGTGTGATAATTGTAAATAAGCTACTGTATTAAATTCTCCATACAGTCTTATACCAATGTCGGATATTATTAATATGTATAAAACCTAGACTACTGTTTCTTAACTCTAGATCTAAGAGGTATAATGAATAGTTTAAAGTAGGACTTCATTATATAAACTTATGAGAGAAGTTTTCAGTTTATGTGCACTTAGTTTGGACTTCATTAGAGAATTATAACAAAGGTATAATAACACTTAAAATAGAATTAAAATGAAAAGTCCAACAAATTAACTTTCTCTGTACTCTAGAAAGATTGGAAAGTACAAAAAAGCATAACTTATGAAGTTCGTAGGAATATTTTCATGGTTTTTGAGCATTTCATTATATTTTTTAACATAAGAATTTGGTTCAGAAATTTCAGAAAAAGTGTATTTTTTTTGTCCTTTTCTCAAAAAGCTTGAGCACTTCAAAATGTAGAGAGACCTAAAAGCTTCGTGGTGGATGGGTGTATGGTCAAATCTAATCTTAGCTCTGCTATTTTCGACTTGGGATTTCATGAATAGTGATGTCTCAGGTTTTGTGCTGGTATAACTAGAATCCTAATCATCCTGACCCCATGGAATAGCCTCCCAGGGTGCTTATAGCAGTGCCGGGCACTAAGCAAAGCTCTGTGTAAGGAAAGCTTCTCTTACTTTCCTGTGTTCATTGAGGTCCCCAAAAGCACTAGAGGTATTTCTAATCATCGCATTTCTCTACAACGTAAGGTACCGGGCACTTATTTTAACTCATTTTCCTTACTATAACACAATGAGAAGGATCCTTGAACGTAAGTCGTTGTCTTGCCTATTTCTCTTAGTATGTATTGTATGTATGTATGTGTGTATTTTTTATGGCCCATCCAGCCTGCTCTGGGGGTGGGGCTGGTGCAGCACATGGTGCTGGGGATCGAAGCGCGGTCTCTGCAGTTGCCTAAGCTTGCCTAAGAAGGTGCTTTAGACCACTGAACCATCTCTCTGGCCCCTTGGTATGAATTCTAGAATTCTAATAGTTTGACACACTTGTCCAATTATGGAACTATTCATACATTCCACATAGTGTGAGCGTCTCCCTCTCCCTGTGTCCTCTATAAGACACACCATTATTTCTTTTACAACTTATTGTAATGTTTCTAATTTTTCTCTGGGTGCAAGTATTCTACCCAATGTGTGTATTTTCCTTGAAGGCAAGGCCTGGTAGTTCCCAGCTGACTTCTAGTTGGACCACACCCAGCCTGGTACCCATTCATTATTATTGTTACTATTGAAATAAATTTTATTTTGTTCATTAAAGTGATACAGTAGAATCCCATGCAGTCCATACAGATGGTAAAAATGAAAGAAATCCGTATATCCTTCATCTCACACACTTAACCAATTCTGTGGATCACTTTTTCCATTGCTGGGACAGAATAGCCCAGAGACCTACAGTTTAAAGGAAGAGAAGTCTGTTTTCATAGCTTGTGGAGGGTTAAGCCTGTGGTTGCCTGGAGTCCAGGCAGAGATGGCATGGCAGGAGGACATGGTGGGCAGAGCATCCTGCTCAGGGCAGCCAGGGAACAGAGAGCAGCAAGAGTCTAGGTGCACCCTCCAGATCTCGTACTGACCACTGCCACCCAGACCCAGTCCTGACAGCATCTACTGTATCCAGTGAGTGAACTGGTCCATCACTGAGTACAGTGTCAGTGTGACCCATTTGCCTTCCAAAGCCTCACTCTGAATGCATGTGGCTTAGAGGGGACAGTATGGTTCTAAACCATAATGCCGGTCGTTTTTTGTTCTTGTGGTAGGAGCAACTGGAATGTACTAGTTCAGTACGTGGTTCTTATACAGTAGCTCTCTAGATCTAGTCATACTGCATACCTGCTTCTTTTATCAGGAGCTATAACAATGGCTCTTAACATGTTAAAATGTGACATGGGAAAATTCCGTGATGTCTACATGTCTGTGTTCATAAAGTTTTATTGGAACACAGCCACTGCTTTTTGGCATCCGCCTTGTCTCTGGCTCCTCTCATCCTATACCAGAAGAGGTGATTGATTGTGAGATTTGCAGACATACGCTATAAGACCTTGACCAAAATTCAAGTCAAATGTATTTATATTTTTTGGCACTGAGAAAGGAGATCTGATAACAAAGTATTTAAGTATAGGCTTCAGTCCCGTTGCCTGGGCTCCAAATCCTACCCCACCCCAGTGGTAGACTCTGGTTAAGTCACTTTTTTCTGATCTAGGTGATGAAGATGATGGCAGTGCCTTCCTGGAAGGGCAGGGGCAGGTGAGGCAGTGTGGTGCTCTTTGGCAGCATGCTGCTGCCACTAATGGGTATGTGTGTGATAAATTTCAGTTGGTAGGCTTTGGAAAATGATCGCCAAGAAGAATGAGAGGCCGGACATTATTTGTATTTTAGGATGATAGATGAATCTGATCTCTAGCTTATTCTCTTAATTGTTTTTATTGCTATTTATCTGAAATAAATTGCATTCCCCTTGGCTTCAGGACATTAAGTTCTCCTGAGTGTTTCTGGAAAACTGGAACAAGGGTGTGCTTCCCAGACACACTGTGAGGGTTTCTGTTGTCGCTCTCGCTGGCTTGGTACTGTCCTGTGCAGCTGGCCTGGGTCCTGACCCTAGCAGAGAAGAGCTGCTGCAGTGGACAGGCCTCTTGCTTTGGCCGTGGCCATGAGGTTAGTCTTGGTGGCCCTTCCCTGCCTTCAGAGGTAGCTCTGAGCCATTACCTCTATTGCAGGAAAATCTTCCAAAGTTGCATACTTTTATGGTTAAGTAGGAGCTGGCTGCATAGGGGGAAATGTGAAGAATCGAAAAGTAGTCTTTGCATTTAGATTTCTCAGATGCACACGTCATAGCCTGGGTCACAGTGTCCAATAGTTAGAGGGGAGTCCCTGCAGCAAAAACTTGAGCCGGGCAGCACCTGCCCCTCCTGCTTGCTGTCCCTCAGGGTGTCACTGGGACCTCCAACTCATTTGGGTACAATAATGGTATTATCTTGGCATTTAAATGTGCTCTCCAGGAGGGTCTAATTTCTGCAGTGGAGTGAGCAGACTTTGTGAAATTTTATTAAAAAATATAATAACACCATATGCTACGGCTTTCTCATTAAATGGTCATCTAAAGACAGAAACATGCAACATAAACACACCAGCTGAAACCAGTTAAGTATGTGTTCCTTTCTACAATTAAAAAAAAATGGTAGAAATGTTCAGAAATGGGAGGAGGAGGGGTGTGAATCTGGGAACCATCATTTGAACAAGCTGCGGGTAGGAACTGCTATCTCCGAGGTGTCTGGCCTTTCAGAAAAGCCAGGCTCTGGGGCTGAGCTTGAACTCCAGAGTGAGAGCAGCTTGCCTATCTTAAAGTGTAGCCAGCCGGGAGGCAACAGCTAGGACCCCTTGGCGTTGGGAACGAGCTTCTCATTGTTTCCAGTAAAGGTGGGCTGTGGATCTCATTATGGAATCTTAACTGCTTGGCCTCTGTGTGCCAAGTCTGGAGAGAACCAGCAGGTCTTTGCTTAAGAAAGGTCTAAACTAGGTGGGCGTGGCAGCACAAGCCTGGAAGCTAAGACGGGAGGAGGGGAAGATCAAGGCCAGCCTGGGCATTTAGCAACTGAGCAAGAGTCGGTATCAAAATAAATACATAAAAGATCTGTAGATGTAGCTTACTGTAAAGGCCCTGGGTTTAGTCCATAGAACTTCAAACAAAACAATACAACCCCTCCTAACCCATTAAAACAAAACAAAAAACATAACAAAACAAAACCAATCCCAAAAGGGGCCTAAACTGAGTTCTCAAAGAATTCTCTGAACCTGAGTGTTCAGAACACTGTTTATCACCAGCAGGCACAAATATGCTTGTAAGAAGAAGGGATAGTTTTTGACCCTCTGGAAATTTCTTACATACCACATAAGTAGTAAGTAGCAACTAGTAGCAGACTAATAGAAGTTTTGGCAGTGTAGATTCTTCATCGAAGCAAGCCTCCTAGAAAGGAAGGAAGAGCTCCTTTTCCTTTCCAAGGGGAGTGCCTGGAGTAGTCTTTGCATTTTCCTTTCCTAGGACCCCAAGGATAAGCAGAACTTACTCTGCCTGACTTGCCCATCAAATACTTGAATTTGATTGGTACCCTTGGGTTTGCACTAGGACTTACTGGGTAAATACTGTGTGTATTGGTAGAGTGTCCCTGCAGGTCCTGGGGATCTTGTCACCTGCCTTCAGAATCATCCCCCAAGGTCTGGGTGTGGTAAAGCCTGAGTCAGGAGCCTGAGGTACACCTGAGGAGGTCTTGGGCAAGCTGGCTGTGCCATCTGCTCGTCTTGTCATCATCTTTTCCAAGAGGCAAGAACTGTGTTTGCCATCAATGCTGTAGCTGTGCTGGGTAAGAGCCTTCATAGAGCTTGCTTTTGAGTTCATCTGCATTCTCATCTTGCTCTCCCTGCCTCCTCCCTTCCATCCCAGGGACCTCTTTTGAAGTTGTGTAGAGCTCCGTGATCTAAGTAGCCTGGGTGTGAGGAGGCAGTGTGGCCTCGGGTTGAGCCAGAATTTGTATGGGAAGCCAGTCATTCTAAGAAAGACCAACAAGGTCTTGGTCAGTCTAAACCAGGTTTTACTCCTTGGCAAACAGAACCTTGGAACCTCTGAAACAACTGTGTCTCCACGGTGGTGGTTTCCACTTTCGGTCTTTTTAATCCCAGAGCACCCATCCTGGTCAGGAGAGTCCAAGAGGGAGTTCCAGTCTCCTGGAGGGAGGAGAGTCAGTTGTGTTTCTCCTCAGCTTCCCCGCCTTCCCCCCCCCGCCCCCCTCCCTCTGTGGGCCGCCATCTCAAGTTGCAGGCCCAGCCACAGGGTTTAAAGGTTGCAGACAAAGCCGGCCTTCCCTCTCGATCCATCTGGGCCCCTCCTTCTGTCATCCGTCACTGTCAATGTATGTGTGGCTGCACAAGGGCAGCGTCTGACCCCAAGGAGACTGGCAGTGCTCATAGGGAAGGTATTGTTGGCTCTGTCTCTTTGGAAGCCAAACTACATGCATTCTAGAAGCAGCAGCCCACCCCCCTGCCCCCATGACTGCAGGCCAGGTGGAGAGGAACTGTTCTGCCCTGAAAGGCCACAGTCACTTTATCCCCCACTGCCTAGCATAATTCCGCCCTGCTTATGCCTCACACTCTTCTCTGTTTCCTTTCTGATCTCCTTCTGGTCGAAGTCATAGGGGGCTTCAGAAACAGGGAGGCAAGGACTTAGATTGCCTTCATCGAAATGTTAATGACTGAAGGCATAAAAGCTGATAAGATGCAATAAGTGCGTAACAGGGAAAGTATAGAATAATGCCCTTTCCACACACAGTGAGACAGTTACAGACAGGAAAGCAGAAATCAACGCCCTGAGCCTTGTGTATGACAGGACAGGGCTGGAGCTCCTGAAGTCCATAAAAACTCCAGTGCCGCACAGAAGCCACCGCTGAGCTTTGCAGCGCGGGAACTAGATTGGCCAGCCAAGCCGAGTAAGGCTAGAGTACGTCCCCATGCCTGGGAAGGAGGGGACAGCGCTGGTGCCTTTGTGCCACATTGGCCCAGGCACATCACAGATTTGCCCTTGGGGGCCCTGCTCCGCGTGTCTGAGAAGTGAGATTGGGGTAACCCAGTCTGGATGGGGGAGCATCTGTGTTTTAAAAAACTCTGTACATAAAGATGGAATTTTTCTCTTTCCTTTTACTGGTGGTGATAGTAGGGGTCCACATCCAAGCGACACCACAAAAAATCCATCCCAGCACCTGACGTCTTGCTGACAGGGCCCTGCAGGTTGACGTTTTCTCCTTATCATTTACTTAGCTGGGACACTGATGTGCTATCTGGAACAGGAGCATGATACTTGTGCCAGCACCATGTCTCCAGCCTGTGAGGATCAAATGAGAGGATGGTGTCCATGGCAGAGGTAAAAGACTTAAGGAAGGACGAGGAGTTGACCGGAGAGGGGTTAGCACTAGGCGTGTGCATATTTATGGAGCCTAAGCCAGTGTTTTAATTCATGTCAAGGTGACTTTATTTTATCATTTGATATCAGAATCACAAGGCCTCATGAACTCAGACCTTAAGCATGGGAACACTGCTGTCTTGTTAAAATCCCATTCACCTAGACAGCCAAGTATCCACTCTGCTCCTTGCTCCCCGGTTCACATTTTGTTTCCTCCTCTCCGACCCCCTCCCACCCTCCTTTTTTGGCTCAGTGCAATCTGAGTACCACTTTTCTGGGAAAGCCTGATATTCTGACTTCAGTTTTGTAATTTAATGATGGAGAATTTCCTTAGTAAACCAAATTTAGAGTCCTAGAATGCTTATCTTATATCCAGACCTTGAACATAAAAGGCATTTTCTCCTCGCAATTGTTCATTTAATGAGCAATTGCAGAGTGCAGGCCGGTTGAGGGATTGAGCTATATGCACTATTATTGCAAGAAGTATTCCGAAATACCAGAAATAGGACGTAAGCTCTGATCAGGGAGACTACGAGCACAATTACCTTCTTTTCAAATCCTTCTGTGACACTGCGGGAGGAAAAAGGACTTTGAAACTTGAAAGGAAAGAGCTTGCTTTCAACCTCAAAAGCTAGGAGGAAGGGCTCTGAAATTTGCTCAGAATTCCCAATTCACCATTAGCCTGTTTCTTCCTTTAGCCTCAAGGCATTCTCTGCTTTTTGAAAAGATGTTAAGAAATTCAGTCACAATAGAGAGCCTAGTTTTGAACATGTTTCACTCGGTCCATTGAGGTCTGGGCTCCAGCCTTTGTGTGGGGTGAATTGAGCTGAGAGGCTAGCTGGTTGGAGAGAGACGAATGAGGAGTCGTGGTGCAGTCGCAAATTCTGGCAAAGAAAAAAAAAGCTCACCCCTTCCTTTATTTTACAATATGCATTCCTGTACAATCCTGCTAGTGGCAAAGTGTGGAGCTGAGCCTGTCCCTAAGTCAATACGGAGTACTTGGTTTATAGCAACTCTTGTGAAGTTTGTCTTGTAATTGAAGCTGCTGTTGACCTTGCTTGGGGACCATTTGTAAAACCGTTTATTTAGCATAAACTGAAATAATAAACCCTCCTTCTCCGGGGCCGATTGTGATAGGGTGACATTAGTTTGATTTAATGATTAGCCGCCTGACCCTTCTGCTGGAGAGAGCTGCTTCAATAGGGAGAGTTCACTCCGAAGCACTTGCAAAGAATACTAATGAGCTTGTTAAATTTAGCATGGCTCCAACCACTTTTAATTCCTCTAATGGGAGCCTGGGAGGAGAGGGAGAGGGAGAGGCCGAGAGAGGCCAAGAGAATATTCCTAGAGGGTCTGCGCGGCTAGAGAAAGCTCCCCAAGAGAAGTTTGCAGAAAGTCTCTAGCCAGAGCTTGGGCACTGACTTGTAAGTATGACTTTTTCTCACCCTCAGTGGCATCCAGGTCTAGGGCAAGAGAGAAGTAATGGTCTTAAAAAAGGATGGGGTGGGGGCTCACTTAGCATGCATGGATGTTAAGGGAAAGGGTGGTGAGCACGTGTGCTGTGAGTTCCGCCGCTGCAGCTCGTTTATTTAAGTGACAGGGGTGTCCCTGCTTAGCGGTGCCCGGCAGAGCTTGTTTTTCACATTAGAAAAATGCTTTGAAACTTTGCTCTGAAGACCCATGCAAAAAGAGCATGCCTCCTCCTTCGGGTTGACAGACCGCCCAGGAGTTGAGAAGCCAGTATCTGGGAGCGGATGTCTGGGTCTTGCTTGGCGCAGTAGGGTGACTTTGTCCAGACCTTTATGATCAACATCCTGAGCACTGTCTGCAGTGAAGCAGCCTTTAAGTGTTCAGAGTTGCTGGCACTGAGGGGGCCTGAATCCATGACTGTTGCTTTTGGATGAGTTTGGAAAATCTAGGGCAGCTTCTAAAATGTGACGCTTTGGCGGCTGCCCCTTTGGGGGCAGGGGTTTGTTCACTTGCACTTGAACAAGGCTATACATAAAAAAGGAGGCCAAAAAGTGGGATTGTGACCATGGTATTATAAGTCCATTCTTCTTTCCTGAAAGTTTTTAGTGAATTGCACGTTTCAGTTTGACCTTTGGGTTTGCAGCTGTTAAGCAGAGAGAGGCTCAAACAGTTGCTCTGTGTTTGGCTGTTAAAGTCCATTGGCAGATGCTCTCGGAGCAGTGGGCTGTTTGCTTACATTTTTGCAGCCGACTTCTGCCTGTTGCCATGGTGGACACTATGTTTCTGTCAATAATTTGGCCTGGCGTATCCTGTCTGCACTGACTCTCAAACTTTATTGAACAGCTTGGCTCCGCTGAACCAGAGGAGACAGCTTTGGTCTCTTTGGCTTACTGCAGTGGTTGCTGGATTCGGAAGAGCAGGCGGGAATACAGCCTGCAAAGTTTCTGTCTCACTGTGCCTGGTACACAGAGTGCTTTCAAGACTGGTAGCTGTTTGTATTCAGAAGCATCTGTGCTGTCAGGTTTTTATCTGGGAGTGCATCAAAAGCAGCTCTGCACGAGGTACACTTCATGAAATCCCTGTCTGCTGGAATTTTCTTCCTGGGAGAGGGGGTGTTAAGTAGAAGTATCATGGCAGCAACTACTGTAAAATACACCCATGAATGTTCCCATGTTAAAAAATATTCTCGCTTGTATTTAGTTTTACTACAGGGAACTTATTTTCTGTCTTGAATATTTGAATATTGGTTACTTCTTGCTATAACTATAGTATTCGCTTGTGTTAGGATGACTCTCATGGAAGGCATCAGGGAGCTTCCAGAGACCCCATTTCTGTACCTTTCCTCCCATCTTTCTCCCAGGAGGTTGGGGGAAAGGTTCTCTGATCAGACCATACTGATTATTCAATTATTGGGGTAGATGGACTCAAATAGTCATCATAGAAACACATCATTCTAAAGAAACTTGAGTTTATTATAGGGATGTAGTTTTAAGGGAAGAAAAGTTAATTTCTTCTAGGAAGATTAAGTCAGGGAAATCCTGTTTGAAACCTGGAACAGATTAATAGAGCTTGCTTATTCATCTTTCCCAGAGAATGCTAATTATGTGTCAGAGACCCCCCCCCCCCTTCCTGCCTCACCCCCAGGAAGGCTGTTGCAGCCTGCAAATGCAGGGCCATTCTACAGAATGTGCACCCTTGCTAGAAGTTCACTTCAGGTTTGAATTTTAAACAAAGATTTCACACAGAGTGCAAATTAGTGGAAAATATGACTTGCTACACTTGGAGGTTATAGAAATTTTTATAAAACCAACATGTTTTAGTGTTTCTTGACACCTTTTAGGGAGTATGCAACTGTGAAGCTCTGTTTCTATGGTTTGCAACCTCACTAATGAAGTCGAAGGATGGACTAATGCCCCAAAATGTTAGTCAGAAGGGAAAGCAAAAATGTGGAGTTTTTTGCAGTATGTTTTAAAGTGAACAAAAACATGGTTTGAATTGCTTTTGGAAAGATTAATGTGAAAATGTGAGGTTATGCCAATTTTTGTGCTGTTTTAGTTGTTGCTTGATAGATTAAACTTGTACTGTGGGCCTTAATTACAGGGTTTTGGGTGAAGATCTGCACAAAACAATAGTGAAATAATATTTCACAGTTACGCTGTAGCAGTCAGCAAATTCAGTGTAAAGACCAAAGCATACCTCATTGTCTGTTCTGCTTTGTAAGTTGTTTGCTAGGCTAAAACAACTTATTGCTTATTTTTCAAGTCCTACACATGGGCAGAAAGACTGAAGTTGCTACTGGCTTTAGGTAGTTCAGCTCCTTAATTGACACAAGATCGCGTTTGTTATTTTTAGTCTGTATTTTTACGGGCTGGCTGGGTGTGGGAGTCTACCTTCTTCTGAATTGGAAACAAGGTGTGAAACTATGAAAGCCCAGTTTTCCTGGTTTTGGGAGGCTTTTAGCTATCATCTGTGCTCTGTTGGTTACCTTGAGGATGAGATTATAACCTGGGACACAATATGTTCAAAATATGTCCATCTAAACTAGACAACAATATTGCTACACAGATGCTCCAAATAGTTTTTTTTTTTTTTTTTTTAATTTTGAGATTTCTAAGTGATAGCCAGATTTCTAAGTGATAGCCAGACATTTCGGTGTCCCCCAGCCCTGAACTCTATGAGCACAGCCTATTGATTACATATGGAGCTTGCTTAGAAGTACAGAGTTGAGTGTGTGAATGACTAGAGGAGATGAATTGGGCCACATGTCCTGGTGTACCTACCAGGCTTGGCTTAACTGTATGGATATCACCTTTGTAGAGCGCTCTAATGGATAGACCGGAAGTCTTTACAGATCAAAGGGAGCAGAAGTATTGGGCAACTGAATACCAGTTCTACCTGGAGGGAGCTTCATCCATATGTGTCCTACCTGTTGAGAGGAATGTGTAGACCCCTAGCAACACCGCTGAAGCCTTTCTCCTTCCCCCTGCAGTGTCCCACACCTGGACTTCCAGTCTCACTCCCTTTTCCTGCTGCTGTCCTGAGTGAGCAGAAGGAAGCCTCTCCTAGGCTGTTCTGTGGGTTTACCATTGGCGTTTTTTTTGCCCTTCATGCCAGTGGGCTTTCAGCTTTATTTCTGCCTCTGCTGTTAAATTTCTTGGTGGGTCATAGATCTGACCACCAAAAAGAAAAAATAAGCCTTGGACACTTTCCTATCACTTTTTAATAGGTCATTCTCTGGGGAATAAAGAGTGGGCACTCCTAGAACCACCCAAGGCTTCACTGGCAACTGAACTTAACATTATCCCAGAGATGCTGTTCTCTCAGGGTGGGCAAAGGGCAGCTGGGTACCCATGGGCTGAGGCTGGAGAAGCTTCCAGCCCCACTTGGGACCTGTGGGATATTGGTGTGTCCATGTGGAAAACTTCCTTGGAAAAGTCAGCTGTGAGCCTGAAAAGCAGTTGCCCACCTCCAGCCCTGCCTGTGTATTCTGGACCTTGTTTCTGGGCAGTTTTATCTCACAGATAGCCCATCAAGGTGTGTAGCATGCTCAGTTGCCAGGAAGGGGAAAGAGCCTTCTCTCTGGGAACAGAAAAAGCAGGGGGAGACTGAACTGATGACTTTTTTTTTTTTTTTTTTTTTGGATTGCTTCTTAATGTGGCTTCTAGAATCTTTCATTCTTCTCCTTTCTTTAGAGGATGAAAGTCCTGGACAGATCTATCATCGAGAGAGAAGAAACGCAATCACAATGCAGCCACAGAGTGTGCAGGGGCTCAGCAAAATCAGTGAGGAGCCTTCGACGTCCAGCGACGAGAGGGCCTCTCTGATCAAGAAGGAGGTCCATGGGTCCCTCCCGCACCTGGCCGAGCCCTCCGTTCCTTACCGCGGGACTGTGTTTGCCATGGACCCCAGGAACGGCTACATGGAGCCTCACTACCGTAAGTGCTTCCTGCCATGGGGAAGGAAAGCTGTGAGGTGTGTGTGTGTGTGTGTGTGTGTGTGTGTGTGTGTGTGTGTGTGTACATATATGTGCTCTATGAATTATTGGCCTTGTATAGCATAGAAAACACCTTCTACCTTTTTCCTACTTTCATTCCTTGTCCCTTCCTCTTTAGACAGAGGCATTGTCTCACCTCCCTCAGCCCTTTCAGCCCTTTGTGGGGGTGTCCTCCGGGAAGCTGGTCCGTTCCTGGCAAATGTATATGGAACCAACACCGATTGGCTCCAAGAAAGGAAATCCTGAAGGAGAGAAATGGCTTGTTGGGAGAAGTTATTAAAGCAAACTGCATTAGAAGTCTTTAATTGCAACTGTCCTTGCTTTTAATAATTTTCAGTTTAATGATTTTGGCTATTCCTGTGTTCAATAGTTTGCTGAAACAAAACTCTTTTAGCAAGTTAGTGTTCAATTGATTAGCATGGAAGTTTTTTTTTTTTTTTTTTTTTTTTTCTGACCCACACTCGTTTTTCTCTCACCAGAGATGTTGGAAGCTCCTTTTCCAGACCTAACAAAGTTTGAGAAACTGACCAGGACTCTGAGCACAAGTGTACAATGGTTTTCTCCAAAAAGAAGGATGCCAAAGAAAATGTATATAAAGTTTCAGCTTATTTCTGGCCTGTTTCTAATTTTTTTTTTTAAATACAAGCTGGTGGTGGTGTAATGAAGTTCATATTGAAGTGCCAAAGCGCGAGGCCCTTAATTACAGATTTATCACCTTGCTGGGATTCAGACTTGCCATTTAACCTTCGTGGCTCCAGTCCCAGATGACCCATTGAGTTCTGGAGAGGCCAACTGGTTTGCGTTTCCCTTTTTCCACATCATTCAGAACTTTTAGTGTTTTAAGGCAAAAGGTCATTAGCCAGATGATGAGTGATTAGTGAGGGCGGCTTATTAGTGCATGCTTTTTTTTTTTGTTGTTGTTGTTGTTTTGTTTTTGTCAAGGAAAGTGCCCAGGATAAAAGCTCATTTCATCCCTTCATTAGCTGACTCGCAGCAGCGAAAGGGAATGTGCGCCCGTCGGATCAAAGGGCCCTGCAGCAACCTGCGGTCTCAGCCATTGCCTCTTTCTCCCACCAGATGATATTGCAGGGAAAATGCGAGATACATTACATTTCCAGTGGCCAGGGTGTTTTTAAAAGTGGTCAGAAGTATGGAGGCAAAGATCTGTGGCTTCTGTGGTATTTTAGAAGAGGCTAGTGCTTCTCTGTTTGAAAAGTGCTTGTCATTCTTACTGCTGCAGAGGTGGTTTCTATAGATACAGAAATAAGGAGCAACATCCGGGTCATGGACTCTTCTTTATTTAAGATTTTTGTTTCGTTGTGTTATGTTTTGTTCTTTTGTTTTTCCTGTTAGGAATGAAGATACTTAAATTAGTGCTGGTTGGCTTTTTCTCTGAGCACATTCTGAAATCTTCCAGATTGTATTTTTATTTGTGAGCCTCTTTTAGAATCAGGGCTTCGCCTTCCCCTCCTACCTGTATTTATGTACCCTGCTAGCACATGTTCTTTTTTTTTTTTTTTCTTTTTAATGAAGTCTAGCTGCCTGGCCACAAGCTCTCTGCATTGTTTCTGCCCTCCTGTGTGAACACAAACTTTTCCCATCACATATTGATGTTTTGTTTGCTTTTCCAGATGCCCACTAATTAGTGAGGTATTTAATTGGACAGGACAGCCGATGAGCGTATCTCTTTTGGCTGCAGGTAGTGGGCAGAGAACCGTTAACTTTCTCTGCTCATACAATTGGCAGCTTGGTCTTGGTTCATTTGTTTTAACGGTTTCTGGCTCGGGGCTCTGCTGGTCACTGGAGGGGCTGTTTTTCCGCCTGGGATGGCCTGCTCTCTCAAGATGTCTATTGGGAACCACCTCCTAGGCTTCTAGTGGATGCCACTAATATTGGGCACTGGACAGCTTGTAGTTGGACATGAATTCACTTATTTATCTCAGTTTTGAGGACACAGAACCCTTAAATGATAGTACTTCAGTTTTCTCCAGTACATCGTTTGAATAAGTATTAAATTTCTGTGGTGAATTATAAATAAGGTAAGCTGTCTATAACCAAATGGCAAGTGTGGTTTCCACCCACTGTCTCAATGTACTTACTAAACTGACCTAAGTAAACTGGATTATCAAGCAGGTAACAGGAACAAGGAGTTCCTCACAGTACTGCAGGTTGGCTCAGGGTGCAGGGAATTTGGACTCTGGTTTCAGGTTTTCACCTACTACTTACATGACCTTGACCAAGTGTGCTGGCTGCTTTAGGAATCATTTCCTGTCCCTTGAAGAAGGGTCCTTGGCATTCTTGTGTGACTTGGGAGAGTGCAAATGAAGCCCTTGGTACAGTGCGCTTGTTAGGATTCTGCCTCTGACTTCTCCAGAGTATCCTTCCCGACTGAACCACTAGGCCAGTTAGGATTGCTGTCTAGTTTGTAAGGAAAAACAACATACAGCTTTTGAATGTGTTGGAGGAATATTGTGTTTTAAATGCTTACCAGAAAGTGTTTTATGCAACAAACTCAAACGTGATAAACACAGAAAAACAGAACGGTGCAGCACTGCATATTCATATCAAATAATGTACATATATCTGAAGCCAAGCCTTTAGATTCAGATAGGACATGACTTGATTTTTTATTTAAAGGTTATAACTTCTACAAATAGTTGTTCAATCTTCTACTGGCATTGCAAGCATTTTTCTTTTAGGTACCTGGTGATAAAATCTGCTTAGCTCATACGGATTTAATTAACTAAGGGAAGCTAATGACTGACGTGAGTTGAAGGTGATCAATTTCCTCAGGATTTTTCTGTCTGTGTGCATTTGAAAAGTACCCTCTGTTGATCAGTTGTGAAATTCTGGTCAGATTGGTCCTGGCGTGAAGGGCTGACCACAGCCCACGCGCACTGCATGCTTTCAGACCCTCAAGGACCAGAGGCCTCCTAGTGGGCGGTTCTCTTTCCCTGCAGCTGTTTGCCAGCCTAGCTAGGGAGAAGAGAGCCCTCTCACTCCAGGTCCCTGGTTCCCAGAGCACAAGCAGTTATTCCTTCATTTCTCTGTGGTTGGAAAATGTAGACTTTTTCAAGATGCCTAATTTGTGCTTCTATATATACTGACCTTGTATTTCTAAAATGTGGGTAGGCTTCCTGTAAGGCCGGAAAAGGGAAAGAAAAATATCCCTCTCCCCGCTTTCTTTCTCCTTCAGAAGGACATCTGTAAGACTTTTATTACATAAGATTTTATTATACTTGGGTATGCAGTGTTGCATCTTTACAAATTGTAGTTAGGCAGAAGTCAATGTATTTTAGGATTTGTGGTTTTGATTTTAAAATAAGGGAAAAGGAAGAAAATCAAGGGATAGTGGGCACTTCAAAAAGCTACCACATATGTTCGGAATAAAGCCCTAGAGGGGGACGTGGGGATGGTCTCACATGAAGGGTGGCCCTGTGTGGACTGGTTGTATATCTGAGTGAGCAAGCAGAGGAGCCAGCAGCAGGGCTCAGGCCTGGGGTGGTGCCGGCAGTCTCTGGGCTGTAGGACCCCTCCTGTGTGTGATTCACGACCCTGTTGGGGCTAGACTTGCAGTCAGGAAGAGAGCCCTCATCTCCTGTCCCAAGATCTCTCAGTAGAACTTTCTAAGCCTGCTTCATTTGTAGCTAGGTATTTTAAACTACCATGACTCCCCACTTTCAGTTACTGCTATGCATTTTTTTTTTATTGATTTATAAACTAGCAAAGGCAGGTAGGTGACTTAATAGTTCAAGCATTCCTATACCCTGTCTGACACTTAAACTTTTATTCTTCTCTCGTTTACAGAAAACATGTGTTTCACTGTCTTCCCTCTTACTGTGAAGTGCCTAATGTTCAAGCTGTCCCTGCAAGAATCTTTGTGCGAAGCTTCTTTCACTACCTAGTCCTGTCGTTCAAGGCCTCCCCTGATCTGTTGGGGGTCGGGGAGGCGATGCCTGCTTTACCAAAAGCCCAGGTTCCTTTTACAATTTTATAGCTGTGTGAGGGCTGCTTTTGCCTCCGCCCCAACTGCTCCCAAGCAGTAATTCTTCATGGAAAATGTGATTCATTCCTTCATGCAAATGCTTTGATTGAAAACACACTGCTAGTATTCTTCCTTATGTTTCCTAGCTCAAATGACAGAACTATTAGTTGCTAATTAGCAAAACCTGAGCTGAAAGAAAAGAAACTGAATTTTTAATTGGCTTGCATTTATTTTCAGTGAAAAGCTGTTGTGCTGAGCCCACTTGCATTTTTGTGGGCTAAAAAAAAATGCATATTTTTTTCCTACCTGTCTGTCTTTTCATTAAGTGACTTTTTACACCCCTTAGAAATACAACTTGCGAGTGGAAGAGGATGTGAATTTTACATATTTAATAGGTGCACCTGTTCACATTTCTGCTACTATCCCAGTATCATCTTGAGACTGCGGGAGACAGAAATGCCCACAAGGCACAAGTGAGGGGTTTGCTGTGGACCGAACTGCAAAGGCAGCGACAGCTCCCTCAGCACACAGCTCCGTCTCTTGTAAACTGTCTGTGCTCTTCAGAGAGCTGCTGATGGGCCAAGCAGGAGTTAGGTCTTTTCCTTTGAATACTAGATTCTCTTTCTAGAAACTCTGATGTGGGATCAGACCCTACGGCTTTGCTAGGCATCTTATTTTGCTCACGTTTCATCTTGAATTGTAGGACAGCCGGGCTGGAGTGAGGAGGTGTACGTGAACCCCTCGATCTTTGCGTAAGTGTTAAATATGGGTTGAAGAACAGCTCCTTGATTTTTCTGGTCTTTGTCTTAAAAAATTCAATAGTATGACCTGGCTTCCTTTTATCAGGCCAAGATAATATTTTAAGATAGAAATGGGCTGGGCATGGCAGTGCACATGCCTGTAGATTCAGCACTCTTGGTGGCTGAGGTAGGAGGATCTCAAGTGTAAACCTAGCCTGGACAATTTAACTACACTTCAGAGACCTCACCTCAAAATACAAACAAACAAACAAACAAACAAATAAATAAATAAATAAATGGGGCTAGGGATGTAGCTCAATGCAAAGCACCTGAGTTTAATCACTAATACTCAAGGAAAAAAAAAAATGCTGAAACTAAAACTAGAAAGAGTGAGGCAGTTTTGTGGATCTCTACAGAGCTCCATTGCATGGGGACCTTGAATAAAGCAATACAGATGTTATATGAACCCTGGGGGTTTAGATTTGAGCTCTGGGTAATGACATCTGAGTAGTCCTGTGCCTGATATGATTTAGGTTCTGAATGTTTTGGTCTTTGGAGACTGTGAGTGAATCTGAGATCCAGTTACCAGGACAAGTATTGAAACTTTGGGAAAAATTGGTGACTAGGTTTAGCCCTGAAGTTTTTGGATTGTTGTATGAGAGGGGGCTGGAGGAAGTTTGAAGACCACCCATTAAGACAAAGAAAAAGAAGGCAATGAGACCCTGTTTTCTAGGCACAATCGTGTGTCCTGCCAGCAAGTTCCCCCGTTTTCTTGGGCCTCCTGGTGTCCCCTTGTCCCCTTCTCAGGCAGACTAGACTCCCTTGGCCCATATCCATGTTTTCTGCTTAGCGGGTGGCCTGTCCTAGACCGGCTCTTTGCTTTTTTCCCTTGCTTTCGTCTCCTTCTGTTTGTTTGGGATTTCTGAGACACTGTCTCACTGCATAATCCGACCTGGCCTTAAACTCACTGTGTAGCCAAAGCTGACCTTCGTCTTGCAGCGATCCTCCCACCTTGGCCTCTTGCATGGTGGAATTACAGGTGGGCATAACTGGCTATCTTCTCCTTCTTCTTCATGGCCTCTGTGAAGTGCCACCTTGCGAAGATGCGCCCCTGTCCTAGGAGCTGAGCATCCTACAGTTCCCATGTAGACATTGTGGCAGTTGTTGCTTCTTCATGTCCCTGACAGGTCTCCTTTAGTAGGGTGAAGTGAGTTGCAGAATAGTATTTGAGCTTTCCTGTCTTCCAGAAGGCCTAGGCCTGATTCACAGGCAGGAGGTGCCTACCTGCTGCCTTACAGTGGGGCTGCCTGAGCAGGCCCCCCCTGAGCAGTGGTGTTCTAGGTGGTCTTCACCCACAGGTAGCCCAGCACGGACCGCTTTGGGGCCAGCAGAAGAGAAGAAGATGCTTCTACAGTCTACTCGTACCAGGCATCGTGGAAAACTATGTTGTGTGTTTAAATAAAGATTCATTATAACAAAGACAAATTGCCACTGACCTTCCTCAACGCACTCCCCTCTCGCTACGAGGACAAACTTATCCCATGTTCTTGCTGCTTTTTGAAGGAGTTCTGGAAGTCCTGATTCCTGAGTGTCTTTTTATAAGATGTACTCAAAACAGCTTTGCTGATTTCTGCTGCTAAGTGCCACCCAACAGCAAGGTTGGCTCTTAAAAACCTAGGGGAGTATCCTCTTTTACCTCAGTCACCATCTCTGGCACCGTGTGACTGCTGGTTGTGCCCCAAATTCGGAATGACTATGACAGGGAAACTTTTGGAGCCAGTTCATGACAGTGAGGCAGCCAGGACAGCATAACCAAACATGCTGCTAATCAGTCCCGGTGTGCAATGTTTGGTTCCCATTGGGCACCCAGCCTTGTAGTGTGGAGGCAACAGGCAGAGCCCGGCCAATCCCATTGTACATTTGTGTAGGCTTTATTTATTTATTTATTTTTTTCTTGTTTCAGAACCTTTGTTTGTTTATTCACTCATTTTTATGGCTGGCTCAGCCTGCCCCGAGGGTAGGGCTGGCGCAGCATGTGGTGCTGGGGATCGAACCGTGGTCCCTGAAGCGGCCCAAGCCTTCCCATGCAGGGCTTTAGACCACTGAGCCATCCCGCCAGGCCCCTGTGTAGGCTTTTTTAGAGCATCAAAACTGTCCTCTTCCAGAAGTACGCTGCCTTTAAAGTTGTTGTGATTCTCCTGAGAGATGTACAGTCTATCCCTTTAGGATAAATTGATAGTTTATTCATAGAACTAGATGAGGATTCACCTGTGGGGTTAGCATGAACAGCGCTCTTCTCTTACCCATGATTCAACCTAAAATGGGACAGACAGATACTTTTTTCCAGTAGCCAAGGCTTGTTTTCCCCTCCCCACATTTCCGGTGGTTTATCTTACATACAGTCACCTCCAGTTGCCACAATGCTGGTGGCATCCTCCCAGCTTGTCACCATGGAGTATGTGGTCCATGCTTGGCACCCTTCTGCAGAAGCTCAGTTTAGAATCACGAGTCCAGTTGTTGAAAGATTCTGTGTAGCTCGGTGTGTTGCTGCGCCCCTGACATCTCAGCCTTGTGGGAGGCTGGGGCTGGGGATGCGAATGTTGCACAGTGTGGTGCCTGGGGTAGGAGGCGCTAAATAAAAGGAGAAGAGAAAAGAAAAAAGAATAATTCTAATTGGTGCCCACCCCCGTGGTACTTTGCTGTAGTTCCTTTTGGTTTCTTTCCTCTTCCACACTTTCCCCCTCCTTTCGTTTCTCCCTGGAGCAGGCACAGAGACGTGGCCACTCTAACCAGGAGCTGCAGCCACCTGCCAACAGCTTTCCCTCCTGGTTCCTGACGGAGGCCACAGCATCTCAGGCCCTCTTCCTTTTTCTTGTATAATTAAAGAACGCTGCCTTTGATGTCTCTTGAAAGCCGCATCGCCCATCCTCCTTTCCCTTTCTTGATCTTATATCTGTAAATTTGTGCTGTGCCTTCGTGCTTCTTAGTGAAAGTGCTTCATTCGCTCTCTTTGTGCTTTTTGCAGTTTGGGTTGGTGCAGGGTAACCCAGTCTAGCTCATGTTGCTCACCCCACTGTGCCTCTCTGCACATGCAGCTTGGAGTGTCATCACGCTCTTTGAAAAGCATCCAGCTTACTTTTTTCTTTTTTTTTAATTTCTTAATTTTTAAAAAATAAAATTATTAAAATATAAGAAAGAAATAATAATGAGACAGTTTCAAAACACATTAGTAGGACAGCCACAATAATACAGTGCGTATTGTTGTCTTCATAGTGGTTGCTCAGACTATAAGATGCAGACATGATAGCTTTTCCAAACACTGCTAGTACAAATATTTCTTCTCACTGAACTAAGAGAAAGTAGTTGTGTGTATAATCCGATAGTCTATAGTAGTAGTGGGTTATCAGCAGAACTGGCAATGTTTGAAGCTGTCCACTTGAGTCTTTTACAGCTCACCATATTAATATGGCTTTACCTTTTATACCTTGTGGTCAAACTGTTCAGGTGGATGGTTAAGACCAAGTTAAAGCAAGACCCGTATTATAAAAAAGGTAGCTGTTACATCTGATGAGGCCAGTCAAATCCCCTCAGGATTTATCCTGAAACCATGTACAGCGGTTTGCAGAACTTTTGTCAGTGTCAGCAGTCTGGATGAGTCACAGCCATTGCTTGACCAGTTTGCTCTCTGTGAAAGCCTGAGAGAATGCTTTTTTCTCTCGAAGACTTTCCTTAGGCACACTATACCTTGGCGAAGCTTTTTAGTTTGGGTTTCTGTTTTGGTCGGTTCTGAAATAGATAGTTCTTAACTTCCTGTGTGTTCCCTTCATTTGGGACCTTTTTTGATGAGATTCTTCTTTTAAAAAGTCCATTTGATTTACTGAACTATTCAGTCTTTTCCTATTGTTTTTTTTTTTTTTTTTTTTTTTTTTTTTTTTTTTTTTTTTTTTTTTTTTTTTTTTTTTTTTTTTTTTTTTTTTTTTTTTTTTTTTTTTTTTTTTTTTTTTCTGTCATTCATTTGTTAACTGAGCTCCTGCTTATTGAATTTGCTAATTGCTAAACAAAATAAGCAAGTCTGGGGGCTGGTGAGGTGGCTCAGTGGTCCTAGTGCTGGCCTGGCAAGCTCAAGGACCTGGGCGCGATCCCCAGGACCTCATGCCATGCTGGTCCTGTGACCCAGGGTGTGCCAGTGCTGGCCACTGAAACCAAATGTGGTGCATGCCTGTAATCCCAGCACTGAGGAGGCTGAGGAGGATCACTACAAGTCCGAGCTGCATAGCAAAATAAGCAAATAATAAATAAAAGATTTTTAAAAAGAAAAAGATGAACAAGTCCTTGCTTCTTTTGCTCAACTTAGTGAGATGCAGGAAAGGATAGGTTAAGGCCAAACACACAGACAACACAGAGGAACTTGCTGACAGGCAGAATGCAGGGTCTTTGGGTTTGAAAGGGCCCAAATCTGATGGGATAGTGCAGAAGGCTTCCTGGACAAGGAGACAGGAATGCAGTCCTGTGGCCAAGGTTGAGGGCTGTGTTCCAGGAAGAGAGGAGCATTTGGCCAAGGGACCAAAGAAGACCTGAGCCGATGGGACCTGAGGGGAACCTTCCTGGCTTCGAAGCTGGGTTTCTGAAGTAGAACAGCAGTGATAGTGAGAGGTTAGCTCTGGTGTGCACAGTGACATGCTACGTGTCTAAGACATGATGCCCAAAGCTTGCCTCTTGGCTTTTTTTTTTTTTTTTTTATCCTGGGGATTGAACCCAAGGCCTTCACACTGTCCTACATTCCCAATCTTTTTCATGCTTTCTTTTAAGAGAGAGTCTCACTGCACTGTTAATTGTCCAGGCTGGCATCAAACTTCTGATCCTCCTGCCCAGCTTCCCAGAGTGCTGGGATGCAGGCACTGGGATATAGGCACTGCGACATAGGTGTTGGGGTAGAGCTGACTTTTGGGCTATTCAAGCAGATCTTTAGAGAGCTGTTTCCCATCACTCGTCCAGCGCTCCTGTGTCACACCTTCACCCACACCTTTGGGCTTGCCTATGGGATGCCTAATGCTGGCTCCTGACACATTCCTCCTTGGCGGGCTGCTGCATCCTTGATCTCCCAGCATGTGTTAATGCTCCCTCTGTGTAGTGGTGTTGCATTTTCCTATGAAAGCAACAAAACTCATTTCCCCTATATTAGGTATCCTCTAAGCACCACAGTACTTGAATTGCAAACTATAATTTGCTAAAATGAGGAATGATTTGGGGTTCATTTTCCAATAACTAATAGCCTCAGAAATATAATAATCACCATGAAAATCCTCCAAGCTCTGAGTTTTTATTTTGTTGCATGCCTCTCGTTTTGTATCAGTGAAGCCTGAGAAATCGTACACGAGGCCTGTGCTGAAGGTGGAGACAGGTTAGAAAGAAGAGCGCAATTCAGCTGGAAACCAAGCAGCAAAGCCCATGTGGGCAGGAAAGAGAACAAAGACCTGCATTAGTGCAGAGAGCTGCAATCCCAGACTTGGGCCTTGGAGGAAGAGGCAGCACACTCTCCATGGGGGGCTGCAGCCCAATCAGTGTACATTGTGCGGGCCCAAGGGGGCCCATTCTTGAAGGCTTGGTGTTTACCTTGTCCTCTGGTGGGACCCCAATCTGCATCCTGATTGTGCTACTGAACTGTGAGGTGAAAAAAGAAGCGGCTGTTTCCTAGGTAATGTCAAGAGGAGCAGAGAGGTGCTTGCAGGGGCGCTGAGAAACAAACACCTTCTCTTCCCTTGGTTTCCTCTGAGGCGTAAGCTGCTTTCTAGTGGGTGAGATGTCAGGTCTAATGTCTGTGCTCCTGTGTTCCCTGTGTAAGGGGTGTCATACTTTCCCAACTCCATAGCGGTGGGAGAGTGTGACACAGTGTGTGGCTTCCTGGGTCCTTCCCTACTTCCTGTCAGAGGCTCTGCCATCACCTTTCTGACTCAGTGTCTTGGTCTCAGCTTGTGCCTCAAGAGCCCTGGCTCTAGTTACTCTACTTGTGGAATCCACCTGCCAGCCTAGGGAGTCCTTCCGTCCCTCAGGGGTGGGGTCCTCCTTACTCCCTCAGCCTCTGTGAATGACCCTCTCTGCCTAGATGACTCTGTTTTCTGGTCTTCATCAGTGGACCTCCTAGAGATGTCCCCTCCTCTGGGAGACTTTCTGTGCTGACCAAATGGCTTGATCCTTTGGATTCAGCATGCAGTTTACATCTAAATGCAATGTCCATGTGTACATCTCGGGATGCATTTTTGCAGAACTTCTGTCTTCGTTATTAGTGATTTAAACGTAGTGCCCCACAGTCATGGTGCTGCAGATGAATGAAAGAAAGAGACCCGGAACAGTTGAAGGCACCTGAATGTCTCCTGGGGTCTCTGCCCTTCCAGTGACAACGCTGATGTGCCCTGCTACAGATCTCACCCCGCTGCATGCACCACAACTGTCATTTCAAAAGCTTTGTGGCTTTTGGATACCCATGATTTAAAGAAGCAGAGACTTCATGTGGCTCATGTTTTCATCCTGTGGTGGCTGGTTTCAAGGCAGGAACATCCATGGCAGAAGGATGTGGTAGAGCAAAGCCCCTTAGTGGTGACCGGGAAGCAGAGAAAAGGACAGTGCCAGAGAAGAGTGGGTGAAGGGCCAGACATCTACCCCAAGTCCATGCCTTCATGACTCACTGGACACACCCAGACGTGTGGAATCACCAACCAATCCCTTGGATGGGTCCCAAAGCGAATCAGGTTAGCATCCACCTCACTCACCATGATACCTTAAGAATGATTTGATAGGCAGTGTGCCAGAGACTCCAGCAGAAGGATTTGCTTGGACTGAGTAGCAGGGCACAGAGGGCCACACTCTGGCGGTGCCTTTTCAGCCAACCAGAAACCAGCGATGGCTGGATGTTCAGGGGAGCTGAGGACTTGGAGAGCTTTGCTATGGGGATCCCGGGAGCAGAAAGAGGTCCATGAAGGCCATCGCAGGATATAGTATCACAGGATGCTACAGATTTGGTGAGCCCTGTGGACCAGTGGAGGGAGTAGGGTGATTCAGTTTGTGTCTCAGAGCTGTCACCCTGGCTTATGTGTAGCAGCTGTCATAAATTGGCAGGATGTGACCCAGAAGGACTTAGCAGGCTGCTATAGAGTGTAGCTAGGAGATGGCCCCTCCATCTTGGCTGGAGCCCTCAGACACAGGCTTCTCTGCACCATGTCTTGTGCCATGGCCTCCTCACAAGAAGCTCTCACAACCTTCCCTTCTGAGATATAAGGAAGTAGAGGTTCCCAGGAGGCAGGGGGGGATGCCTGCTTGTTCAAGGCTTGAGCTCAGGAAGGCTGTGTGGTTCCTGCTTCTTGGCTTCCTAAGTGATGAGACTCCAGAATGGCATTTGTTCCTCTGCAGGGGCTTGGCACCCTCTCAGCCTGGCAACAGAAAGCTTGGTCAAGCCATCCCGGAGTGGGGCCGGGGGGTGTCTCCTATGGGCTAGGGCTCTGGGTAGGCTTGTGGTCATCTCTGGGAGGAGAGGGTGAGTCCTGAGCCTGCATCTGATGTCCTTCAGTAGCATTCCAGCACCCGGCAGGCAGGGTGTAAGTGTCACAGCCACCTGTGTACTCAGGTTGGAGTGTGCTCCACCTGAGAGAGGCCTGCAGGTTTCTAATTGGCCAGTACTTTCCTCCAGATTACAAGTTCCTTGTAACTTATTTATTTATTTATTTATTTATTTATTTATTTATTTATTTCATTGTCATTTAATTGTGAGGCGGTCTCCAGGTTCCCTGTGCTTTCACGTGGGAGATCTGGCAGGAAGCAGCAGAAACTAAACTAGGCAGGATGTGTAGTGAGCACTGGGCTGAGGCCTCCGTGATGTGGTCTCCTTGCGATTCCACCTGAACCCTTTGTGAGTCTGAATGAGCCAAGATGGACAAGGTCCTACTGCCTATCTAAGCTGCTAGTTTTGGTGACAGCCTTAGGAGCTGGTTTAGGATGAAGGAGGGATACCCCAGGTATGTCATGAGGTTGGATCAAAAACAAGAATGCTGCTAGGTGTCCCCGTGCAAAAAGGGAAGCCCATAAAAGCATTGCTGAGCTTCCTTTTCATTGGATCTGGCACGTGTAACTCCTGCTTCTTCTCCAAAGTAAAAAGGACATGAAAGAGAAGCTTCTTTTTTTTTTTTTTTTTTTTTTTTGTGTGTGTGTGTGTATGTGTGTGTGTGTGTTTAGTACAGGGTCTACAGGATGTCACTACACAGAATGGACTCATAGTGATCCTTCTGTTTACAACCTCCCAAGCACTGGGATTACAGGTGCACACCAGCATACCCCATCTCATTTGCAGTCCCAGTGTGACCTGGGGCAGGGCTGGCATGGCACACCCAGGGATGGAACTCCTGCCACTGCCCCACTGAGCGATCTGACCGGCCCAAGAGAAGCATTTTGGATCAATGTAGGATATGAAGGCAGCCCTGAGAGCAGAACTGAAGACACTCACAGTTAGAGAGCTTCCAGCACTGCTGCAGAAAGCCTCAGGACCGATGAGCAAAGCGTGTCCAAAGCAACAGGGAGGATTTGGAGAGGGATGCCTGATAATGTGTTCTTTACCCTAATACATTAACAATATCTTAAAAGTTCATAATGATCACTTGTGATCATGTAGCATAGACTAAAGTCTTCCGACTTTAGTTTCTTGAAATAAAAACTGAAACTCATAAGCACGGTTAAGGAGCTGGGGCAGTAATTTCTGAGAGAAGCTGAAAAAGGCTGAGCGTGGCTAGCAGAGTGGTATAGGCTGAACACAGAAGGGCAGTGCTCAGTGGATCACGTGGAGAAGCAGTAACCAGGAGGGAGGTGTCTGAGAGCGACAGCCCCGTGTTGCAAAGCTGTGCAGATGAACCCGGAGGCTGAGGAATCCCTTCCTGACACAGAGAGGACTGATGTTTGCTTTAAAGACAAATGTGAGATACCAGTCCCTATCTCTATAAAGGTATGTTTCAGGGGACTTGATTTGACCCCAGATATATCTGGGTGTGTGTGATGAAGACACATACTATAACAGTGCTCCTTCTGTACTGTATCAGGAAAATAAGAAAAGTTAACGTGGGGACTGTGATCCCCTGAGAACTCTATAACTACAATAGTCTAAAAATTATGGAAAATTGTTACAAGGCTTGGCGAGAAGGCAGAGGATTACTTCTTAGATTTTTTTTTATTGGTTTCCTTGACATTAATTGAGCTCCACACACAGTAGAATAAAAGGTATGAATCTGGCTCTTGGTTTTATATTTTTGGAAGAGAAAGCATAAACCAGCACATGCAAACAATTAAGCCCCATATTGACAAGTATAAAATAGCGAGATGAAAGGCTGGGCCCAGGTCTAGGGAGGGTGATTTCTGATTCCTAGGGGGTTTTTATAGCACAGCTTTGACTCCATGGCAAATTTAAATCCAGTATGAAATTTCTCCTAATTAACATTTCTCTTCTTCCTTCCAAATATCAAATTTATGGACTCTGAGAAATTCACATAACACATAGGCCGGTGCTGCCTTTTCTTTCTGCTTGATCCATCCCGACTGTTATTAACTTTAATGTCTGACTTTCATTAATTTATGAGGAGTTCTGAACTGCAATCTGAGAAACTCTCCCCTGAATTTCAGAGTTTTTGGGTGCAGACTGCCCGTGAGACCATGCTGACCCTTGCTAGTACTGCAACCAAGCACAGGGGTTGATGGTTCTTTTGTGCCCTCTCAGGGATGTGGTTGGCCTGGGCGGACAGATGCTCAGGGTGGTGCAGGCCATCTTTATCACCTTTGGCACTGCTGATTTTTCTCTGCCTCTTTTCGGGTGACTTCATCCTGTGTGCCCTTAGCAGCTCCAGGTGGGCACACAGGCTCCTGCTCGGGTGGTCGGTTCACTCCCGAACAGCCGATTTGCTGTGTAGTCATAGGCCTGTCCTCTGATCTCCAGAAACTGAAAGTTTCATGGGGCATTTAAACATGCATCCATTAAGGCTGCTAGAGGGGTTTTGTTTTGTCATGTCCTGTATCTTTTTGATGCTCACAGTAGTAAGGTACCGATCTTGGGAGTGGAATGTTGAGAGCTTGATCGTTTGTACTAGCTTTTCTTTTGCATGCTGGTTACTGGGTGGTACTATTTTACATCTGGGAGCACAGCCATTGAACCACAGACCTCAGCTGGGGTGGAAGTGGGTGAGTATCTGTCCCTTGAGACTACCTGTGTCATCCTGAAAAAGAGTTTAGAGACTCACTTTACAGCTCCTTTTGGGAAATCTACTCCAGTAGGTTATTCTTTACAAAAGAACAGGAAGAACTTTCTCCTTCTGGCAGCGGCCTTGCTCTTCTTTTAAGGCATGCACACTGCTACTGTTCATCTCCAGGTTTTCTGAAGCAGCGCTCACATCCTGGGCCACCAGGCATGCATTTGACTCTAAGGCTCCAAGTCTTCTCTGCAGCTGTGGGTCAGGTATTTGAAGATTTGGATTAAGAGCCCTGATGTTACAGGTTTGGTTGGCTCCCCTTCTCAGAAGGGTCAGGGTCCTCTGGGTGACAGTGAAGTGCCAGAGCAGGGGGTCAGTCTCCGGTCCTGACCATGGGGTGCATGGAGAACCCAGTGCCCCTGGCAGTGAGGCTCGTGTGCAGGGCTGGTAAGCGTGGCCACTGTGCTGGCTGCTGGAGGTTCCCAAGCTGAAGCGCGTGGAGGGTTAGGTAGCACAGATGCCGAGTGTGCTGCGGCCTTGCTTGTTGCTATCCATCTAATCCCATCAGAAACCAAGGTGGGATATTTCTTCCAAAGTTCTCTGTACTGTTACCAAAATTTGCCGAGTGGGGATAAAAACGAGAACATTTTGGGTACTTTTCCCCTAACATAATGTGATAGCATAAAGAATATGTTTTTGTATGTGCTTTATTTGTAATTTAAGATAATTCTATTCCTTAAATACTTTGAAAAAAGTGTATTTCAGCCAAGGTAGGTTGCAGGTGCCTGTCGTCTGAGTGCTCTGGGAGGCTGAAGCAGGAGAATCACAACTGTGAGCATAGCCTGGACAATTTAGCGACTTTACTGACACCCCAAATAAAGAAAAATAAAGAGTATTTCATTAAAACTTAGTAACTTTGAGGTTTTGAAATTGTAGGAAAGGTGGCAGTGAAAGCTGTGGTGTTAGTCCCAGGGGATTTGGTGATGTGCGGGGGCGGGGGGGCGGCTTACAGTCTGTGGGGCTTATTTTGTGCTTTAATACATTTTAGGACCTCTTTCTAGCCTTGACTTCAGCAGTGAATCCTTGCTAAGGTGAACCATGGCAGCTAATTCTGGAGGGCACTGCAGGGGAAGAAAACTCAAGGGGCTATGAAATCCCTGGGCCTACCTCTGAAATGGAGAGAAAGCCTTTTCTTAGGTCCTGCACCAGACCTGTGTCCCCAGGTGGGAACACTGTGTCTGCGGAAGCCAAGCTCTGTCCTCCATTCACGTGTGTAGAAGCTGATTTTTTTCCATATGCAATGATTATTTAATTATCTGCTATCAGCTTATTTCTTTGAGGAACGATCCAGAAGGAACACACCTTGAAGCTCTTGATAATTTAACCATTTATCATATCTCTATTAAAGTTATAACTTACAAGTAACGTGAGCTCATTTCAGCAAATCGTAAAATGCTGATGACTTTAGGATAGAAATCTGAAGTAACCTTTTTTTTTTTTACCTTCTGCTTCTCCGACCCCATTCCTAAGGGCATTGGTCACTCTTGGTATTTTGTTCTTTCAGTGACAACCAGGACAGCTTCAGAACCTGCTTTTATGTTTATTTACTGACATGCTCACTTCCAGGTATTATATACTCAATATAATTTATTGACTGTGTGATATGAAAGGTTCACCCTTACTTTTCCAGTGCTGTCCTCTCCTGTCCTTTTAGAATCGTTATTAGGGTCATTGTTTATGGACAGCATTTATTACTTTAAAGAGAGTCTTAAACCTGTATTTCTTCAACAACTTCTCATTGTGACTTTTGATTTTCCAGTTCAAAGATGCCAATATCAGGTCCCCTTTCTCTACCTAGCCTGCTTTCTGGGGTTCAGCTTTTCTATAACAGTGTCATGCTTGTGACTATCTTCATGGCATGTCTTGTAGTCAGAACCACACTTCTGCCATGCTTTGTCCAAAGATGGACTTTAAATCTTGAATATAAAGAAATGACCTAGAGTAGTACAGCTGTGGCAGTTGCCCTCTGCATTGACCAGTACAAATTTAGGATCCTATTTGTCTACCTGAATCCCCAAATCACCCAACAGTGACACATCTAGTGTTGAGGACAGAGGCCTTTTCTGTTCTTGCTCTTCCTGAATTGCTTTACTAACCATCAGGATTTTTTCTGATAGTTCCTTTAAGCTTTTTGTCTGTTAATATTACCATGCCTTTGTTCATCCCTTCAAATTCCCAAGCATACCTCTTGCCCACACACATTCTTCCTCGAGATTTCATTCTTAGGAGCAGTTGGCACTGAGAAATTGCAGACTTCACTCGGTGCCCTGGAAGAGAACCATTTTTCCTTGGGTCTTACGATTTTGTTGCTCTTGGTTTAAAAATTTGTTTTTCTTTTCTTTCTTCTCTTCTCTCTCTCTCTCTCTCTCTCTCTCTCTCTCTCTCTCTCTCTCTCTCTCAAAATTTTTGAAGTTTATTTTACTTTAGTAGGATACATTAAGTAATTTCCCAACAGCCAACAGCACAGCAGGCACTTTCCGAGTCTTTGCCTGTGGGGAAATATCTTCGGTCTGCCCTTGCTGTTTGTTACTTGGTAGTTTGGTTGGAACTGTAACCTAAAAAGCCTGCTTCCTGAGATCTGTGGAGGTGTGGTACATCGGCTGCTGTGGGAAGTCAGACGCCTGTATGGTTTCTGTTCTTGTGTAGACCACTTATTTCCTCCTTGACATTTTGGGGTCTTTTTGCTCTGCCTGGTTTGAAAGCCTGTCTCTAGATGTATTTTTGATTCAACTGAACTTTATTTTAGTTCATTCCCTCTTCTCATCTCTGGATAGACTGTTCCATTCTGCTTATGCATTCTTTTTCTCTTGGGATGATGATTTCTTTCCTACTGAAACTTTAATATTTTCACCCACCTAATTTTCTCGGTTCTTTTTTTCTACAGTTCTTAGTTGAATGTTAGACCTCCTGGGTGACTTCTCTGAGTCTCTTATCTTTTCTCTCACATTCTCTCCTTTTGATTCCATGTTCTAAGACATTTACTTAACTTCATCTTTAATAACTTTTGATGATATTTTAATTTCTGCAGCCATATTTTTAAAATTCTAAGAGCTGTAAAAAACATTCTTGCTCTATTTCTTAATATCTGCTCTTGCCTTTGGTGCCTGGTGCTTTCTCAATGTTTCTGAGATTTCTTTGAGGATTCATTTTTCCTGCTACTGTGGCCACGCTGTTTTTGTTTGTGTCTTTCCTCTCACACTAAAGCCTGCTGACTGTTGGGTGTGGTTCACACAGAATCTCTGGGGAGGAAGAGTTCTTCTGCTGAGGCGTACACAGGCTTGCTTTCCCTAGAGCAAGCATTCTGACCACATGTATAGACAGGCAGGGCTTCCTTTAGGACAATAAGGCGGGGCCTCTACCCTCCAGAATGAGGGATATGTGGTGGTAGTGGTGGTGGGAGGGCATCTAGGGGCTCACATGGCTGACGCCCCCTGTTGGAAGCTATGCAGACCTGCTGGGAGCAACTCCAGAAGTTCAGGCTGTCACGCCAAGTACAAGCCTGATAAGCCTAGGAGGGCAACAGGATATTAGAGCCTTCCCATTCTCAGGGCAGTTCAGCTCATCTTTTGAAGGGATGTCAAGATGTTGCTCGGGAATGCCAGCTACCATTCTAACCCTTGCTGTGGGGCAGAGACAGGCCACATGATTGCCCCAGGCATCCCCTGGAGGGGTAGCTTTCTGAGTAGCATGATTCCCACAGCTTTCTTTGCCCTTTTCAATCTGTGGTGAACCTATGGCCTGCATGCTGCAGCTGGTTGCTAGCATTATTGAAAACTAAAAGTTTCCGTCAATATCACGGTTCTAGGCTGTGGCTTACTTGCCTTATCCCCTTAGAATTCCAGTGTCACCTACATTATATCCGTCTTGAAGAAATGAATCTAAATTTCTTGGGTTGATTTTGTTGCACTGTGTTAAACATATGGGCTTCAGAAATAGACTTCTGGGACTCAAATTCTGCAGCTGCCCATGTGGCCACTGGCAATTTCCTTGGCCTTTCCAAGTCTTTTTATCTTGTCATCTGCACAGTAGAGCTGATAAGAGCACCTGCCCTGCTTCTTTGAGTTATTAGAAGATGAGTAAAATAAAGCCCTTAGAAGTACCTAGTGCAGAGTAAGTGCTTAGACATTTTGTTATCATCTCTGTATTTCTGTTGTTATTGCAGTACCTATTTTCACCTTTTTATTTTAAAGAGATCTGAAGGAGAGCAGCCTGCTGTCTCATTGTGGACATGATAGGGTAAGTGGGGGGACATGACAAGAAACCTGGAGTTGGTTAAGTTTTCAGTCAAGACCCGGTTGTCCCATCTTCTAGCAGAGTGGCCTTAAAGCTGACCTCTTTTCTGTTCTGTGTTGCCATCACAGAATACCTGGCGCCAGATGCTTTCTAATGAGAAGACACTCAGTATACAGCTTGGAAGCTCAAGGGCCGGGTACTGATGTCTTGGCCAGGTTGCCTGATTGCATCAGTCTGGTAGGGAAACAGGGTGGCTTTGCATTGTGATAGTCTGCTCACGTGAGTGCTCTTGGAGAACCACATTCATCTTTGTCGAGGGCCATGATTGGTGACCCAGTGACCTTGCCTAAGATCACATGTCTTAAAGGTTCCACCTAGTCGACCCTGCCACCCCGGGGAACCAAGCTTCCTGTGCAGGAACCTCAGAGGGCCAAGCGCACACCTAAGCTTCTTTACAATTTCCTTTCCTTTCAACCATTAGAATAGATTTTATTCTTGTTGGGATTTTGTGAATCTCAGAAACCTGAAAATGAAGGGACTTAAACTTAAGCTCAAACTAGATATGAGCTGGACATAGTGACCATAGCATAGTTTGCATAATAATGTACAACTTCCCAGAGGTAACTACGGCCTAGCTGAGAAGTGGTTTAAAAGTCTTACTGCTTGCTACTATGAGAGCTGGATAGTCATTTCCTGGAAGAAAAAAATGTCCTTCCCTTTTTTATCCCAAGTAGATGAAAAACAGTTGACAAGTGTTAGCGTTCACTACCAGAAATATCTGGTGGTTCTTCTGAAATGTACTTCAAAGAATTAAACTCTGGTTAACATTACAGCAAATAATAATGGTGGATAATTTTCTTAATTTATATCTTCAATTGAGTGCCTGTTTCCTAGGTAGACCTGCTACCTCAGAAGTTTTTTCTCCTAATATCTATACATGGAAGTATCTGTTTTCTTTGATCTTATTTCTTTGTTGCACACTAAATGTAGTTTTGGACAATCGGCGAATGTACCCTGCTTTAAATTTGTTTACCTCGAGGTCTGAGGATTTGAATGTGGGGCTGTCACATGGAGCTCCCTCTCCAGCCTCCTTTCTGTCTTTTATGTTACCCAAGCTGGACTGGACTTTGGGACTGCCCTGCCTTCGCTTCCTAGAGTTATGTTTTTGTTTTGAACATGGCTTATTATAATGGCCACTGCAGTAGTAAAAATAAAATTTGCATATATCACGAGCTTCAAGTAATCAAAAACACTGTATAAACTTAGCTCCTTTGTAAACTGAGAAAGTTGTCTTCAGCCTGTCAAAATGTTACTGGGATTTCAAACTCTTAAATCATCTGTTCCATTGGGAAAAGTGATGGTGTTTAGCAGGTGGGCGTGGGGTCTGTGGAGATGACGTGCCAAGGTGGAAGGACTGGCACCAGAGGCACCTGAGCCAGCTGGGTCTCACTGCGAAGAGGGAGGCGTGCAGACGTGTTAGCTGTGAGTGCGGGCAGGGGGCTCCTGCTGGAGCCGTGCATCTCTGTGTAACTCGGCCTGGGCCACAGGAGTACAAAAGAGCACAGTGCAGGCTGCTCCGTGGTCCCCAGTGGAAGAGGCTCCCGTGTAGAAGGGCCGCGTGCTATGGGGAGTCCGGCCAGAGTGGGCGAGTGGGCTGACCACCAGAGACTGAGGAAACTGAAGGGGCTGCGGAAGCCCAGTACTGGGGAATCCGGGCCGAGAGACAGAGTTGAGGGGAAGTGTGCACACACCAGGGGCTGATTCAGGATCAGCAAGAACAGCTCTGTAAACCAGAGCCAAGGTGAGTGACCATGTGTCCCCAGCTCTGCCTGCTGACACATGAATTTGGTGACCCAGGTAACAAAAAAGTCAGGACTGAATCTCAGAAGTACTGGCTTACTCTTGGAGAGGCTCATAGTTGCTCGAAGCTTCAGAATATTATACAAAAGCAAAGTCAGACTATGTTATAGGAGAAGGAATTCGCGGCAGTTTCTGTAAAACAGCATATTGCTAACTTTATTTCCCTTTTCACTTTGGCTACCGGGAAACTCAGATTTAAATTTATTGCTCAGTGCTTCAAAGCCTGTTGGATCCATGACCCGCATGTTTATCTATTTAATATTTTCTGGGTCTTGATCATCAGTCTGAATGGCTCTCTGAACAGGTTTTTATGCAGTTAGCATTCTCCGTTTCATGAGTTCCAGTATTCTTGGTGAAACTGGTAGTGAAAGGAGGTAGAGGATTAAGGTAATACTGCTCTTAATCAGTGGGGGAGAGAGCGTGCAGATTGCTGTGGATGGGAGGAATAGTCACATTCGGGTCCTTAAATCCCTATGCGGAGACAGACAGTGTGACAGCATAAAGTAGGCTTCTGAGAAACCACGAGCTCAGTGACTGCGAGGGTGGTGATTTCCCCGTCCCTGAACGTCGACCTTTGCTGAGAACTCCAGGAAGACAGGAAATGTCAGCTGCCTCCAGCTCCTGAGCTAGGCCCCAGGGGGAACCACTCAGAATTTCAGGTTTTAAACTTTTCTCACCTGCACTTTGTGTGTGTGTGTGTGTGTGTGTGTGTGTGTGTGTGTGCGCGCGCATGCACACACATGCATACATGTGTGTGCGTTGTACGTTTCTCTCTCCCATCAGCTTTTCTCAGCTTTTGTAGTTGAGCCAGGGTTAGGGACCTTTGGCTTGTTTTACCCATCTTTTCCCAAGACCTGCTACGTGGTGAGCTGGTAAGCCTGCCTTCACATTTTAGTATCTGGATGCCTCCTGTTAAAAAATGTGATTATTCATGAAGTTAACCCTCACTCCCTGTGTTTCCAGGTTATCGCTGGTGCGCAGCTTTCCTCTCCTGGCTCCCAGCTCTGGGCAAGCCCATTGTAAAGCGCTTCCACGTCCATGCTGTCTAGTTAGACTCTCAAAAATAAGAAGCTTGTCTCCGGAGGACGGCCCCGTCTCGCGGGCGAGTCTAATCCGTGCCGTTGTTTTTCTTTGCTCTCAAATGGCAGGGGACAGTGAGTCAGAAGTGAGAACTCCTTTTGTTTCATGTCGTGTGCATGGCAGGGGGAGAATGTCGAGGGCCAGAAAATGAAGAAAGACATAAAAGGATCTCAGCTCGAGGAGGTCAGACCCATCAGAGGCTTAGCGTTGCCTTCAAAGATGCCTGGGACAGGTGGCAGTTCAAGACAATCCCAGGCGCGGCGTCCGCTGGCGCGGAGATAAGGGATTGCTGCCTGCCGAAGCCTGCTGTCCTCTGCCCGGTGGCTTTGATGTAACTCCGCTAGCGGGACTGTGGGGAGCGGGGACTGCCTTCCTGCGTGGTCGGCTGCTGTTGCTCAGCCTTTTAAGGGTTTGTTACAGTGTTCCTGGAGGACTAATCCTCTTTAAGGTTTACATGTCACGGTTTTGTCCAGGGCCTGGCCAGGGACCTTGTCACCTGCATGAGACGCCACAGCTGGCTCCACTTTCTCCCCAGGTTGTGGGGAACTGAAAGGCACCAGCGCTGCGCTTGGCCTGAGCGGCTTCCCTCCCAGAGGCCCTTGCTGCCCTATGCGTAGCACTACAGCATGCTGCGGCCCGCGTCCCCGGTTTGTGTCCCTCCTGGGTGTTGGGATTTCTTTAGATCGCCGCGGTCTTTCTATTCCTAGTTCTGATGCTGCTTGCTTCCAGCAAGGTTTGTTCAGTCCTCCGGGACCCTTGCGCTTATAAGCTTGTTGTTTGTTTGAGAGATTCAGCGCGGTGTTAGGGATACTGTTGAGTCGCCTAAGCTGCATAAAGCAGGAACCTGTAATTTAAAAGGTGCATTCATCTTTACGTGTGAGATACTAGAGATTGAACCTAGGACCTTGATACCACCTTCATTTTTTCATTTTTTAGTCTGAGACAGCATCTTGTGAGCTTGCACAGGCCAGGCTCAAATTCATGGTGCTCTTGCCTCAGCCTCCCAGAATGCTGGGGTTTTAGGACTGTGCCACATGCCTAACTTAAAAGATACAGCCTTTTAAGGCATAAACCAGATTGCCAGTTTTTTTGTTTTTGTTTTGTTGTTGTTGTCTTCCTTCCAGGACCCAGTGTATTCTGAATAAGCACTTTATCACTGCGCTAAGCCTAGAACTCTAGAAAATAGATTTACTCTTTTAAATACCACTAGGAAAAGAAGAGCTATATATTTGATTTGGGACTCATTGTACTGGCAACAATAGCTACAGCAACCACTGACACACATCTCTTTCTTGAATTTTATAAATAAACGTCATCCCAGCACTTTGGATGTTGGGTGAATACAGCATTTCACTGCTACTTAAGAACTCTCCAGCGGCATGTGTAGGTGGATGGGTGGAGAATTCTGAGACCTGCCCTGGCTTTGGTCCTCCAGTGCCACATGCAGCTTACTGGTCTAGAGGAACTGATGGGTCTGGAAATGACTCATGGACCCAAAAGCCTTTCCACCACCATTCTGGTGCATGGTGACTTTTTCAGGAACCAAAAGGTAATTAATGCCTGCTCAACGGCCTTTGCTCAGCATCTGTTTCGGTCTTTTGGAAGAGGAACGCTTATGGTTTGTATCTTGATGGCCCCCCAAAACCTCCTGCGGCAATAAGTGAGGACTTTCTAAGATGGCTAGATTAAGGTGTCGTGCTGGGATTAAGAGGGTGGACAGTGGAAGCCTCACTCTGGATGTGGGTGGCACCAACACATATGCTTACACCTTGTATCTGCTATAAAAGAGAAGGAGGGAAGGCAGATTTGCAGCTTGCTGCTTGTAGCCTTCTGCCTGCTCTGCCATGGACTGTTTCTCCCACGTGATGATCTTCTGAAATGCCACCTTGCCTTGGAAACAGCTGACAGTGGGCTGAAACCTCTACAGGCTGTGAGCTGCCATAAACCTTTCCTCCTTTACTTGGAGCATCAGTATCTCAGCAATGAGAAAAATCAACTGAAGAGAGCTTAGTATTGAAACAGGTCCCACTGCTGGGGCTGCTTCTCTCCAGCCCATGGGTCAGGTACCCCATCCTGGCTGTGAACGCTGGGTAGAGGACACATCAGGTCTTCAGGCTGTGGGAGATGTCATGTTAGTGAGAAGGCATGCAAGTTGACACTTCTAATTCATTTCTGGAATTTTCCAGTTAATGTTTTAGCAGCTAATTGTGGGTGATTGAAATTCCACAAAGTAAAACCATGGATAAAGAGAGGCTACTATGCACATTTTGTATGTGCCTTAATGCATATGTATTTTGGAGTGTGCTGTTAACAAAAACACCCACCTTATACGGCATAATGTTTGCTAGCATAACCACCGGCTTTATTGATTATTTTTCCATGGTTACTTTTTTGATCAAGGTTTAATTTTCAAAGCAAGGTTTCAATTTTGAGGTAAGTCTGTTCACCTTGCAGAAATGTTGGCTTAGCTTGATTCTTTCCGGGAAGGTGAACTTATAGGCTTGATTAGTGAAAAACTGTTGGGCCTGTCTGCTTTGTAATTCCCTAAAAGTGAAATCTGTTAACTTGAGAGATGAATCGCACGCACTTCAAATATGTACATTTATAATATATGTCACTGGTGGACCTGCCTGCTGGTTTTCCTTGGTAGGAATGCTAACATCTTGTTGGTGCTTATGATAACCACAGCCACCCGATAAGAGCTGAAGATTGAGGCAAAATGTGAGGTTTTACAGGTTTTGTATTTCACATCCAGATTTTGTCCATTGTGTTTATAAAGTCTGTGAGAAACTGTGGTGTGTTTTGGTAAACATATTCCATATCCAGTTATTTAGTATCCTCCTGTGGTTTTAGAAAAAAACTTAGCAAAAAAGTGAGGGGTCATTCTGATTTCTTCTCTGGTACCTATCAGATTAGTAGGGTAGAGTTTCTTCTTGTCAGTTTTAATAATTGCTTATCTCTTAAGTTATGGCAGTTTTATCCCTTCTTCCAATCAATAAAAGGTGGGTGCTCTTTGCTTGGTTGCTTAGAGGAAAACCAAAGGTGACTGTGGTAGCAGAAAGACCAGGGCTCTCTTGTCCCCATTTGCTGGTCCATTTAGCTCATGTAAGTCACTCTCGACCTCTTTTCCCTTACTCTGGTGTCAGGAGCCGCGGTGCTTGCTGTAGTCTGTGGCTACCACCGGCATGTGGTGGGCACGTGGCCCTCAGAATCATGATCAGGTGGTTTAGGCTGGCGTACTTCAGGCTCAGAACAGTCCCATTTCCTGGTCATTTCTTGGGATCTTGCACATAGGCTTTGTGGATCTTCTCTAACACCTATCAGAAGATTTGATTTTAAGTGAGCAGGAGGTGATGTTTTTACAGTTGGACATTTTCTGCAAAGTTTTAAGTTGCAAACAGGGAAAGTGTGTGTTATCTGATTTTCTTGCCTGGCGTATTTTTATCGAATAGCATTTTTCATTTCAATATTCCTCCACAGTCCCTAATTCATTTGTCTTCATGTCACGGACCTGGGGAGATAAGTCTGTTTTGGAGATACAGGTGCTGATGCAGGGAAGCGTGGAGCAGAGAGGAGAGAGGACAGGCTGCTGTCTGTCCCCAAGGCCAGTCTCAGCAGCCTTCCACCTTATATGACTGCTAGGGACCTTTGTCTTTTAAGATCGGGGCCCGGTTAATTGCAAATGCTAAAATTAGGAGAGTCATAGTTGGCACACTGAGTTTTATTTTAACTTTCGAGAATGAAGATGCATCCCCAGTTTCTACAATTGCACTGTGTTAACTTGAAAGCTAATTGTGTCTAAACAATAGTAGCACATATCCAGGGAGCCCCAGAGGCCTCCCTCATGTGGCTCTGAATGCTTGGGAAATTCTTATCCCACTTGCTTGTAGGGACCCAGTTGAAAAAGAAGCACGACGTGGTTATGAGAGGCCTTTGCGCACGACGTGGTTATGAGAGGCCTTTGCTCTTTTAAAGGGGCAAATATTCAAGCTGGAAGTTGTCCTCTTCCTCTTGACAATCCCTTTCAGATCTTTAAAGGATGCCATATGGAAGGAAAAGACATACAAAGACTAGTGTGGAAGACAGTGTGGGAGGTCTTCGGAATCCTATGTGCAGGTTATACTGTTGACTACATATTTAAGTGAGTGCAACTGACATTTGTTGGCTAAAGTAGCATCACTGCTATTTCATTTCTGTATGAGGAAAGAATATGGAGTGAATCTGGTTGTCATTATTGGCTGTATAAAACTTTTTGACACCTTTTGTCTCTACTGCCACAGTTTTGCCTGCCTAAATTCAGTACCAGCAGCTGTGAAAGTGTGGTCCATGGACCAGCAGTATCCACATTCTCAAGGAGCTAGCCAGAATTCTGTACTGTGGAGTCTGCCTCACACCTACTGAGCCAGAACTCTGGGGCAGAGGCCAAGAGTCCTTGTTCAGCTTTGCAGAAGAGCCTAAAGCTGCTGAAGTTGGAGGCTGTTGTGTGGAAGGGTGCTGTGTGAGGATGTGCGTGAAGATCTCAGGGCTTGCAACCTGTGCTGTGAGAGCAACCAGAGATTGCCCATACTCTCTCTCAAGTAAATGTTTGTTTTAAAAGAAAGCAGAAAGGGTAATAAAAGAGAATAAGAGACAAGGAAAAATGTCACAGGGTTGACCTGCTATAATTTTCATATGCTTAGATTTCTAAATTTCTGTATAAAACTGTGTAACTTTTTTTTTTTTAAATCACATTCTGTGGGAATTTATTAGAATATCAATGATTGATGGAAAATACTGGTTCTATGTTAAGTCTAAGGCATTTGATATTCAGAAAGACAGTGATGTTAAGCTCAAGTACCTATGTTACAGAATAATAGCATCACTAAGCTTCTCTTCTGGAGGGTTAACAACTTAAGTTTGCAGACCAAAAAAATTAGAGAAAAGAAGGGCTACAAGGATAGCCAATATTTTGGCCCTAGGCCTTCAAGGTCAGTGAGGACTCAGGACATAAGAGAACCTGTACTGTAGCATCCTGTAATTCAGTGGTGTCCCAAATTTTTTGTTCAAGGAGATTATGGAGCCACAGAGGAAAGGGATTGACAATGTATAGTGTGCCTAAAGAGGAAAGGGATTGACAATGTATAGTGTGCCTAAAGAGAGTCACCTAGAGAGAAAACATTCTCTCAGGCTCTCACAGAGAGCAAACTGGTCAAGCAATGGCTGTGATTCATCCAGATGGCTGACACCAGCAAAAGTTTTACAAAATGCTGTACATGGTTTCAAGGTAAATCCTGAGGAGATTTGAGTGTCCTTGTCAGATACAAAAGTTACTTATTTTGTTATATAGGTCTTGCTTTCACTTGGCCTTAACCACCCAGCAGAAAAGTTCAACCACAAGGCATTAAAGAGGAAAGCGAAATTAGTATGCTGAGCTATAGAAAGGCTCAAGTCAGTAGCTTCCAATATTCTGGAAGTTCTGCCAGTTCTGCTGATAACCCCCTACTATTACAGACTATTGGACTGTGTATACAACTACTTTCTCTCAGTTCAGTGAGAAGAAGTATTTGTACCAATAGGGTTTAGAAAAGTTATAATGTGTGCATCTTGTACTCTCAACAACTTCTATGAAGACAACGATATGCATTGTATTAATTATTGTGGCTATCGTACTAATGGTTTTGAAACTGTCTTATTGTTATTTCTTTTCTTTTTTTTTTTTTTTTTTTT